>JANKKB010027120.1:0-10069 GCA_026225775.1 Bursera palmeri | reverse complement strand
AATCTCGTAGAGCTTAGTTTTTTTTTTTTTTTTTTTTTTTGATAATACGGAGAATATAAACAAAACGCTTTCGCTTTCGTGGTTGCTTCCCCGTTTAAATCTTATAATACGAAGAAAGAAATCAACTTTACAGTAGTACAGTACTGATCCGTGCACGATACGCAGTGTTTCTCCCTTCTTCTGTTGTTCTCCCTCTCCTATGATAGCAATGATTATCTGTAATCTCCACGTATTGTTTTCTTAATGGGAGACATTTAGCCGGCAATTCCTTCATTTCCCACTAATTAATTATTTAATTAAATATATAATTCATTCATATTTTCCTTTTTATTTTTTTTAAAATTATTTAATTTATGATACAATGAATACTGTTTTTGTAAGTGAGATTCTTTAAAATAACGTGAATAATTAGTATGATTTGAAAAATAATTATATTTTAGCTATAATCACAGATCGAATATTTCAAGTTCTCCTATTCTTTTTTTTCCTCTCATGTTAGAGACGGATAATTCGAGAGCTTAAAAATATAGTTGATACGAGAATAATAAACTATCTCAAATTTTTCATTAAAAAATCATCAATAACTCAAATATACAGAGAACTTAAATAAAGTTATAATAATTAATTATTCAACTTCTCTCCAAACCATGACTTTCTTTTCAAAAAAAATTTTCTTTTATCAAGATCAGGTTTCTCTCAATCTTATCAAGTAAAATTTATTTTTTTATAATGTTATTTGCAATATTAATCGAATACCAAATGAAATAATTATTGTTAAAAAACGTTTCTCGATTCAAAAAACAATTTTTGTTATTTAGATCTAATTGAAAAAATGAATAATACATTTTGGTTTTACTGTAGGAGCATTCAAATAATTTTACAATCAAAATGATTATAACATCTAAATTTTTATAGACAAAGATATTTATCGAATACTCCCTTTAATTACATAAACCTTTTAAATGTCTTTCATATGCATATCGTTTTTTTTCCAAGTCATATTAATCAAGTAGTTCATAAAAGAGTTTTCGTGTTATTCTAATCAAATACTCGTTACACTAGCGAGTAGATTTTTCCAAGAAAACAAATAACACATTTAATGAATCGAAAACATTTCTAATATTGTTAATTAAAAGCGTTGACTATCAAATAAACCAAGTTATAAATTTATTTGGATATTAAATGACATAAAATTACATTTCAGGTTGTCTGTATCAAATTAAATCAAGTCACCGTTTAATGGGATAACTTTTCAATACTAATACAACCAAATCAAATCAAATTTGGTTGGTCAATTGACGGGATTAGAGCGAGCAATTAATTGATTAATGGGAAGGTAGGTGATAATAACCTTGGAACCCTTAGAGAGGGATATTGACCCAGACCACTTCAGACGTGATATTGCAAGACCAAATCTAGACATATCTCTTATCGTGGTCAAGTTGATTTTACACGCAATTGTTAACAAAGGCAATTTAATTGTTTGAATTGATGGGATTAATCAGAACCAAACATTATCGTAATATCTCTCTCGGAAATTTCCGTAACTAAAATGAGGTTCTAAAAGGGTTGGATTCTTTCACAAATGGGTGTATTGACTAGAGTAGTTGGAGGCGTGTAGGGTTGGTTGCAATTAGGTTTATTAATGAAAGTGATATCGGATGGAGATGGAGTTACTGTGAGAATGGTGACAGAAATTTGGAGTAACGTGAAATTATAAGAGATCATTGATAATTGTTGTTGATGTTGTTGTGATGTGGATGAGCCACAAAGGCGAAGGCTAGGTGGGACAAGGGATAGTAGGAATTGCAGAAAGGGTGACGCCAGCTGCTTCCACATCCGGGCCTCAGACAACAGTGTTTGGATACTCTTCTTCTGTCATATTTTGGTACGCCACACTGGGACTGTACGAGTGTGAGGTCACTGTCCTACATTATTATTTTCTAAAAATACAGAAAAAATAAAATAACATAATTAAAATTCTAAAAACAGAATCAAAATTAACGAAATGATTTGAAAAATGATAAAAATTTTAGACGTTGCGAAACATTAAGATACATTTATATGCCTTTTGTTGTTGAGGTTTAAAGTTTGATAGGGAACATACAAAATTTATTGCACTGTCCAAAGTTAAAGACCGAAAACAAAAAAGAAATGGGATAATATCAAATAACATTTTTGTGTTTTGATATAATATCAAATAAAAAATAAATTTATCATTTTTATCAACTAAACCCTTGACGTTTATTTTTTTTAATCAAAATAATTAATTTTAACCCTTAAAAATATATATTTACCCCTACTGAAAATATTTTCTTTAATTTTGAAAAAGGTTTAAAAATAAAAATCCAAAAAATAGAAATTTGTTTATTATTTATTTATTTATTGTGTTAAAATTAATAAAATAAACTTTAGTAGGGATAAATATATATTTTTGAGGTTAAAATTAACATTTGATTAAAAAAAGTAAACCTCAGAGGTCTAGTTGATGAAAATGATAAACTTGCTTTCTAATTGATATTAGGTCAAAACACAAAGGTACCATTTGATATTATCCCAAAAAGAAATTATAACACTATTGATTTTGTTGAATTGTGATAATAATATTTAAAGTTTTTAAAAGTATAATCATTTTTTTAGATGTCTCTAATTTATATATATTACATCTGTCTTCCAGTTAGTTAATATTTACTAGATCAAATTCAAATTCATGAGTATTATTGACTCATGCATATTTTTTATGTTTCGTTCAATCGATAGTGGATTAAATTAAATTCATAGTAATGATATAGATACAAAATCTTTACCTTAATTGTATATTTCAACTGTAATGTAATATCATATGAGTGATAAGATAAATTTATTAGTATTTATTATTTTAATTCTTATATATTTATCTTATTATTCATATAATATCACATCAGTTAGAATACAAAATTTTGTATTTATATCACGATTATTAAATTTAAATATAAATGTTGACTTAAAATAATATCAACAATTTTTCTACTCTCGATGATCGTTCCTAAGAGATTGCTAGTTACGTAGCGGGCCATCATGGGTGGGTGTGGCGATAAATAATATGAATTAGGAGGCTAGGTAGTCGGCTGGCTAAATTCTTCCGTTGTAATCGAGTTTTTGTATAATAAAATCGAATAGCGTCGCTACTAATACTAGAAACATTATTGTTGGAAATCTCGCCCGTAGACATGCGCACTCGAGTGCAAGAACTGAAACAATTGCCAAGTCTTGGAGTGGCAGAAGCGTTTCGTTGGATCCATCAAAGCAAATCTCTCCATCAATATGACTTTGCAGGTTCCTCTTTTCTCCTTCTAATTACGTAGACTGTAATTTGACGTTAATTAAGTATACTGTAATGGACCTCTTGTGTTGTGAGCAAGTTGTGAATGTATTGATAACATCTTTGTTTATTTCTGCTTCCAATATGCCATTTGAGGTGCCAACTTCTCTTCTACTGATGCTTTTAGTAGTTTAAAACACCTTCTTGTATGATTGGAAGTGCTTTTGTAAGAAGGAATTTCTTAACAAAAACATCTAATAGTAGATTACAATTTTGTAAGTACTGCTATTAGTTTCTTCCAATTCACGTTGAAAGAGTATACTAAATCGTATTTTTTAATAGGAGGAATTCAACGAATTTGCTGAGAAGGCCAAATCGTTACCTGGGTCAACAAAGGACTCAGATAAGTTGGTTTTGTATGGGCTTTACAAGCAAGCAACAGTAGGAACCGTCAATACAAGTAAACTTCACTCAAATATATATATTAATGCAACAATAATAAGACTTTTGACCCTTTGACGCGTCAAAGCCAAATGTTGTATTAACTTCACTCAATATATATTACATATATTGCACATTTACTTGTAGCTAGTCGTTCCATTAGCCTCAATTACCATGGATTTCGTGTTTAAGATTGATCAACTGCTGAGTGCTGACGCCTGACGCTGCTAAAATCTTCCGTCCTGGAAACAAATGCAGACTTTATACTACAGAGGTGGCAGAAAAAGTGAAAGCATACATGCAAAGAAAGATTGACATAGATTTGACTTTACTGTTCAGTAAGCCAAGCAAAAACCGGAAATCAATGCTTTGCAATGATGATAACATTCAAAGAGAGAGATTTTTTATCTTTCATTGACCAGGTAGTGATTGGTATTGGGACAATTAAGTAGAGTTTTTCCCCCAAATTTCAACTGCAAAATAATAAATATGGTAAACTCGTGGCACGTAGGCTCAAGCAGCATATTTATATGTTGGTTCAACTGCACAGGGACTTCGCTCATTACTAATATAAAGTAACAGTTTCCAATTTATGTAAACATGCAATCTTGCTAAAATCACAGTCATCACTGGCACAGAACAGAAGCCCACATTTAACAACATTGATCACTTTCCAATCCTGGAAATTCAAAGAATTATATGCTCTCTCATGTAAAACATTTTCAGAACAAAAAATTTGAGATCAGTTAAGTAATTTGCATCTTCTTAGCTAATCAAGTGTTTTGCATGATGTTTGCTCAGATAAGGGCTTTTGTATATGAGGAAATTCAATCTAATTTGTGTATAACCCATAGAAGTACACAAATTAAAGTGGCGTTTGGAGTACTTATCTTTATCTCCAAGTAGACAACATCACACCAAACAGGATGTTTAGAAAATCTTGTTCATATGTTAGACTTGGATCAAATCGTCTCTCCGGTTTGAAAGATATCCCTCGTCCCAACACCTTTTGGATCTTGGACCAGATTTTGACATATCAATCTTTTTGCTTTTACCTTTTGGGCCAGGGCCAGGGCCAGACAACAACTTCCAATCTCTTCTCCTTATCTTTTGTTCCTTCTTTTTTCCTCGTCAATTTCATACTCCGGATATAAGACAAAAGCAACTTGATGTTGTTACATCTCACGGACTATTCGATGAAAAATGACTAATGAATATAACTCCTTTAAAGTCAATATAAAAAATTAAGGATTACAGTGTAGAATGATTTTAAGATTGGGTAGTAAAAGAAAACGAAATCATTAAAAATAATCACAATTAAAGTAAGCATTTTTTAAAATAATTATATTCTAGAAAAATTTAGATATTGCAATTATAAACTGAAATATCAATATTTTATTTATTTGATTTTATATCTCTAATATTTGATAGACCAAAAAATTTTATTTTTGTTTCATTTTCTATCTCTAATGTTTGATAACTTTAACGTTCATTTTGAATTTTTGAATCGTTAGTTATTAGTGTTCAACAATTAAAAAAAAAATCTGTCATTCTATGAGTTTGTCAATTTATCACGGAGGTACCTAAGAATTTTGAAATTTATGTACTTTTTAAATCATCTATTTAATGTTGTTTATTTTTGAAGTTAGTTTTTAATAAGATAATATTGTAAGCAATATTATTAACAAATTAAGTGAGAAATATGAAGACAAAAACATCCGATTACAATATTTTACAATGGTAGGGTTAGGTTATGTTTATTTAAGAATTATATATTTATAAAAAAATCGATATAAAGATTCCCTCTCTAAAATTTTGTCCAAACGCAACATGTTTCACTCTCCGTACACTCGCCTAAGTGAGCCCATCGAAGGTTACAACTCCGAAGCACAAAAGGCCCACATTTCGAAACCTAAACAAACTACACAGAAACGCGCCATTAGAGCGTGGAGATATCAACTCTCCGCTCATCCTATCACTTTCAACGCCATCACTTGACGCTCATTTACTCTTGGAAGGATCGTCTCGTCACCATGCTGTGTCTCCGAACACGCCCACTCTTAACCTCACCATTTTCCCTCACTTTCTCACCTCCCAAACGCCACCCTGCCCTCAAACCCCGCTCCTTCTCCGTCAAATCCGGCATGTCAACCGTCGAGCACATCGTCCTCTTCAAGGTCAAACCCGACACCGACCCTTCAAAAGTGAGCACCATGATCACCAGCCTCAACGGCCTTATCTCCCTCGATCCCGTCCTCCACCTCACCGCAGGTCCGGTCCTCCGCACCGGATCCTCTCTCTTCACGTTCACTCACATGCTCCACAGCCGCTACAACTCGAAAGATGATCTGGCAGCCTACTCTCAACACCCCGACCACATGAGCGTCGTCAAGGAGTCGGTGTTGCCAATCTGCGAGGACGTAATGGCCGTCGATTGGGTTGCCGATCAGACTCCCTCTCCCGTGGCGCCGCCTCCCGGGTCGGCGATGAGAGTGTCGTTTTTGAAATTGAAGGAGAATGTGGGGGAGGATGTGAAAAATGAAATATTTGGGGTGATAAAAGGAATCAAGGGAAGTTTTGGGGGCATTGATCAATTAACCTGTGGGGAGAATTTTTCTCCAGCGAGAGCGAAAGGGTTTTCGATTGCTTCGATTGCGGTTTTCAAGGGAGTGAAAGAAATGGAGGAAGCCGATTCGAAAGAGGAGTTGGTGAAGTTGCAGAAAGAGAAGGTTAAGGATCATTTAGAGGGCGTGATTGTTGTTGATTATGTGCTCCCTACACCTTCCAGTCTTTGATTGACAGACTTGTAGAATTTCTTCAATCATCATCTTGTTTCACAACATTTAATAATGGAAATTCTGCTTTTTGCCCTGTTCTAGATTGTGTGCGCTTAATGTTTTACAAGTTACGGTTTAGATTTTAGATATCCATTGGAAGTGCTGCCGCGTGGTGGGGCAGCTGAGGTGCAAAGCTGTTGCATTTGATTATTGCTCGTGAATGAGAGGAGTTGGGAGTTCCTAACATTTTAGACATTACTTGGCTATGGAAGTAGAGATCCTGTTAGCATCAAACATTTGTTATTTTATGCGCAGCTATGAATAGATGGATACATCCATATCATCTACACAAAGGGTCATGTTTTCAATTATTCATCTTATATATAATGTTATATATGCTAAGGTTACCATTTATTTGAGCGTCGTCTTCTAGTTTTTATTGTGGTCAATGTTGACTATCTTTAAAAGGCGAAGAACGCTCCATCTAATAATGTCAAATGCCCCTGAAGTTAATGGTGCAAAATTTGGTCTTTCTTTGTTCTACTTATAAGTTCATTCATTAGATCAATCCGTAATGATTTCTTAATCATTTTGTGGAAATCAAAGTGATGGACTTGATGGCACGCTAGTAAGCATCTTTCAATTACTACAAAAGCTTGAATTTTGATGGTGTTTTTGTTTGCCCAGTTTGGGAAACAATAGTTTGGCCTTAATACACGGACATCTCGGGCCTCATGCTTGCGGCTTGTTCATTGTTTGTGGAGTTGATAATACTATCAATCGGCAGTCTCAATCAGCAGATTGCCTCCTTCTGCAAAATGACATGACCTTAAGTCCTTAACGCAAGAGGCAGCAAGCATCCACTACAAATCGATCATTTCTCCGAAACAACAACATTAATGATCTCGTAGGTGATCTTTTGATAATTAATACTTTGGTTTTGGAAGTAGAAAGATGAAAATCTTCCATCGCATATGAGTTAATGTCCTTCGGCAATGAATGGTTGATCCAGACAGGGTTCGTTGAATGGGCTTGGGCCTCATTGTTCTTGATGGGATAGGTTTCCGATTTGATTTATTTCTCTGAGCATATTTCAATTTAACTTAAATAATCTTAAATATTCTATATACGTGTATACAAATTATAGTGTAGTTTTTTTTTTCAATTTTTTGTTTTCGTATTATTTTTTACAATGAAAGGTAGTTAATTTTTAATTTAATAGAAGTTATTAAAGAAAGAAATAGAATATCTTAGAGAGAAGTTAAATTCAATTTTGTGATGGTTTAATTAAAGTAATAATAAATAAAGATTGATTTTAGAAATTGGGAGCTTGGTTTGATTTGAAATTGCAAACGCTTTTAAAATATATTCACAAATTTAAAGAAACCATGCGTGTGATTACAAAAGAAAAGTAAGATAATGAGTTTACGGAGAATTAAAAATCTATTAAAGTAATTCTATGTTAGAACAATTTAGTGTTATAAATTTTATAAAAAAAAGAGGTGTACAAAGGAATTTTGGGGATCCAAAATATTTTTCCGTATAACTTTACAAAATTGAAACATGAATGGATATATTAATTTTTTTTTCAACTATTATAAAAATTATTACTCTAATAAAATAGAAAAAATAAAGTGTTCTCCTAATATCACTCAAATTTGGGTAAAATAAATTAATAAATATGCAATTTTATTTATGAAAATGGAACATAATTTAAGGGATTTTATTTAAAAATATTGATCACAATTGAACCGGGAAATATTTCTAAGCGATTGCAAACACTATATAGTGCTTCTCTTAAAATCATCCAATTAACTACAATTGTACATGCATTTTCATTCCAAGAAATGAGAATGAGTTTGAACGACTAGCTAGCTTGCTCGATCCGTGGCGTTCCGTTCAAACTTATTATTCCCACTAGTGAGATTGTTTCTGGCATTTTCTCTCTGGAAAATACAAATTGATCGTCAGCAGCTTCAGTGTGGTTATTTTCTTTCTTTTATCCTTAGCCAAGCAGTCGCAACTAAACCCTCCGTACTTCCCGAACACATTACACTATACATATAAAGCCTACATCGATTAAATTGAATAATTACGCATTGCTTGCTCACTTCATCTGAAAATTACAAAACACAGGTTCCTGCAGATCAAAACTATGAATTATCATCAGCTGTTTCGGTGTGCTTATTTTCTTTTCTTCTGTTCTTAGCTAAACCAGTTGCACCAAATCCATGGGTACTTTTCAAAAACGTTACGTTATCATGTATGAAGTGTAAATCAATTGAACTGAATAACTCATTATGTTCAGTTTTACCACATAGAATACGACAATGCAAATATCGGATCAAAATGACTGTGAAGCCATTTATGAAGTACATGCATCTAGAGTAAGCTGTATATATCCTAAAGGTACTTTGTCGCGATGATGAGACTAGACCGAGCCTGATACGTGGTCTGTTTCGAAGTAAAAAAAACTGCAGGTGGAGACCAAGTAAGAGTAACTAATAATGGGTAGGTGGGTAGGTATATACTGTAAATCATGCGGTTCCCATTGAAAGATAGTTGAGGACCATGCATTCTTCTTAGTGTTTCTGACTAGTAGCTTTTTCTTCATATATATACAATAAGCTTCACCTTATTGAATTCAGATTGTGATTTTCTTATTATTATTATTATTTTTTAATCATTACTTTCTATGGTTTGTATACTAATAACAAACGTGAATAACGTGATTTCGCTATTTAACAGAATTAATGGGTATATGATTGCATAATATCAAGCAAAGAGACAACAGCATGCAAAAGTCGTATATACGTAATAACGTGGCCTTCTTTCGATAACCCTTTTGAATTTGTCCCTTAGTAGGCATTGTGCATGCGTGTCATGTACCTAAACAAATATTTTCAACAAAGGTAATGCCAGTACATTTAAATCAGATTCTCCTTTTGAGAACCCATGTTTGATGTCTTTTGTTTGCTAGCTAGAATGAATTAATGGAACCAATTAAAGTATTTTCTAGTAATTAAGAGAAAGAGTTAAGCTTATAACCTTCATGGGATCTTGTGAATTAAGGAGCTTCAATGGGTCAGACAGCACCTTAATCAATATGCGCATGCATGAAAGAGGCGACTAGTAGGTATGATTTTGAAAGCAAATAATTATAATTTCGTAACTTCTGAATTGAAAGAGAATACCCACATGCGTCGGTAGCTATAACACTAAATAAATAGTTTATTGTAAACCTAGCTGTAATGATTTGATAGTAGAGTTATCAAAAACACATAAGCATATCTAGAAGACTAGAGCTAGAAGATTCTTTGTTATTTTGTTTTGTTTTTGTTGGCAGACAAGAGGATTGTTCTTAGTCTTTACGTAGTATCTCAAATTTTTAATTCATTAAAATTCAAGATTTTTAACTCATGATGTATCATTGAAGATTGTTTTTGTTTGAATAGTTACTCTAAGATTTGGGATTATATGATGTCCAAGGAGCAAAAGTCTAGACATGGAAGCACGCGGAATATTCTGATATTCAGTTTCGGCTTCCATC
>JANKKB010027118.1:0-10065 GCA_026225775.1 Bursera palmeri | reverse complement strand
AAATTTATACTTTAAAATTTTTTAAAATTAAGGAAAAAAAATTTTAGTAGGGGCAAATCTGTATTTTAAGAGTTAAAATTAGCATTTGATTAAAAAAAGCAAATCTCAGGGGTCTTGTTGATTAAAATTTCAAACTTGCTTTCTGCCTGATATTAGACCAAAACACGAGGGTAGTATTTGAAATTGTCCCAAAGAAATATTATATTTGACGTACTTGTAAATCCAAAAGAACTTTTTAGGATTTGATCTATTTATGTGCAAGTACACATGAGCTCCTAAGAGGGGACTGAGAACATATTAAAATTAATAGGTTAAATATTAAACGTAAAAGTTAAAAGTCTATATGAGGCTCTTTTAGCTCTTTTATATGGGAGGCCTATAAAAGGCCCTTGCACATAAGAAGATGTATTAACTAAAGGTTAAGTATTATAATTAAGTGGAAATGAGGGGGAATATTAAAGGCAAGAGGAGATATTATAGGTTAAATCCAATAGGTAGCTAGAGATGTATTAAAGTTAACAGGTTAAATGTAGTTTTGGGGGGATGGATTAAAGTAAAGATGGTAATAGGCCAAGCCCGTAAGCTACAGTGCAAGCTTGGCCCGGTCTGGTATTGTAGCAAAATAATTTCTATTGGGATGTCAGTTGTAAGGGGGAACAGTGATTGAACTTTCTCGGTGGTAACGAATCTCGATGGTAACTTGTCTATGGGTTGATGGTGCATTTGGAAGATGGGGTAGAACTGGGCTCCTCTAACTATTCTGAACAAGGCATTAAATAGCTTGACTAATGAAGTCGACTCTTAGGTGAAAAGAAAGATTTTAGGCATTGGTTTTGAGGCAATTTCCTTAAAGGAGAAAGAAAAAAGTGACTCAATGATTTGTCAACAAACAAAATCTAACTTGGTAGTTGAGATAGTGATAAATCGTTAGTGTTTCTATTTATGGTACCTCTACTTCTGTGTCGATTTATTCACCTTTGAATAATGAAAAGACGGTTAAGGGTGTCAGATGTTTCACCGGTAATAACCCTCCAACGTTCAAGCTAGTTGGGTGTATTTGAAGGTGAAACTGGGTTTGCTACGCTTAGGAGCCGAAATTTGATGAAGGGCTACAAAGAGATTGAAGTTGCTAGTTATGATGTTGTGGAGTAGAGCGACATTTGTTGGATTTTAATTTGCGATTCTGGGAGTAGTAAATGAAGATTGTTGAGTTGCGGACCATGTTGGGTAAATAATGTTGGCGAAGAATGCGTGGTTGTTGGAAGAATGTCTTTGTTTATGATTTTAAGGTAGTTGAAGCCAGAATAACGATGAGGAAGACAGAGAATATGTTTGGTGGTTGGAAGCTTTTTTGCTCTATTTCGAAATCAGTTGAAAAGCTGGAAAGAAAAAAAGTGTCTGCTTGAAATATGCATGCATGCCTCATGCTGACTTGTAACAGTCCATTTATAGCCCTTTTGACGTAAGCCTTACTTGCATGTGTTTGCTTGAGGAGATTAATGTTGAGATTTCCCTTACCTGTTATATATATTGCTATAACCGGGTTCGTGGAACTTCTTGGTTGGGAGAAGACTCAGTCCTCGGCACTCCCAAATTTCTCGGTGACTGGCCTTTGATGCTTCAAGGACACTACAAAAAATTTATAGGGAAGTTACAAAATTCCCTTTACATTATAATATTTAAAAAAAAAAATAAATTAAAAAGTTATAATATTTTAAAAAAAGGTTAATAAATTAAAAAATATTCTAATATTTAAAAAAAGGTTAATAAATTTAAAAAGTTTATAATATTTAAAAAAAGTTAATAAATTTAAAAGGTTATAATATTTTAAAAAAGGTTAATAAATTAAAAAATATTATAATATTTTTTACTATTTTATATTTTAAAAAATTTATAATATTTTAAAAATATAAATAAATTAAAAAATCATAATATTTTTTAAAATGTTAATAAATTATAAATAAAAAGCTATAATATTTAAAATTTAAAATTTTGATATTAATTCTGATTCTTGACTTTTTATAATCAAAACAACTTTCACAGGAATCAGATTCCGATTCCATACTGAACCAAACAGGAGAAATGAATAGCCATTCTGTTTTTGATTTCACTTCATTCTAATTCTGATTCCGTTTTCGATTATGGAGTTTAAATCAAACGGACCCTTAATTATTAGTCCGAAGCACGAGGCCTAATAACTAATTGCTCGTACCCTTGCATCAGTCACAGAATGCGTTTTACTATGGTGCAATCATTGTTCTCTGTTGGGATCTACTTTTGGGCGGCACATGGCGCCTTATTAGATTCTGTGGTTTAGCGGTGGAGTGTGTCATTACTTTATTAATTATATGGGCTGCCACCTGAGCCGGCAGATAATGTATTCACAACCCCTTTAATTGGCCTTCATTGTTTTAACTCCATTAATCAATAAGGGTTATTAAACGTGACCTCAGATCGTGCCAAGTGTTGGCAATGTCAAAATCTAACAGTTAAAAAACGGTTGAGCTCGCCTTGCTTATTGCGCGATACTACTATAAATTGGTACTTTTGCTCTAGTTTTGTTCACCCTATTTTTCTCCTATTGTTCAGTTTGTCTTCCCTTCATAGATGGCTCCCAAGAAACACAGTTTCTTCAGATTCTTCATTTTTTCTGAGTCGTGATCCTCACCTGATACGTAAGATCTGGTGAAGGTCATTGGGGAGATCCCAAAGGGGATGGCCCCTCTACTCTCATGTTGGAGTTGATAAAAGACGTTGAATTCAAGAAGAAATATCCCAAAGGGCACAGCCCAAGCTCATGCTCAAGGAGTGCCACGAGGAGGGAGTGAAGGGAAGGCTCCATATATCTTTTTGTTTTTGTAAAGAATCACTGAGATGGGTGTATCGGTGGCTCTGAAATCTTTTGTAACACCTTTTTCTTAAATAATTACATAATTGATATTTTTCACCGTCGCTTGCCATGGTTCTGTTTTTTTTTTAACCATGCAAATTGAGTTGCTTTCTCATTTATTCACAAAAAGTTATTCTCTACCGCATGTCGCTTTCCTTGTTACTGCTAAGGGATACGTCTCCAAATTCAATGATCTTGCATGTTTTGTCTCTCTTACTCAGTTATTTGTATTGCGGTGGCACCCTTATATGACCGAGCTTCTTTAGGCAGCCATAAGCTTGTACCTTCTTGTTGAACCTTTACTGAGTGAAACCTTTGGTATAATAGCAATGTCGAGTTAATATTCCCATAACATCTGATTATCTCTCTATCAATGCTGTTCATAAATGTGGAAGTGTTGCATGCATGGAGATACTTTCATTTATTTCCTCATTCGACGTTCACCATAAATGCCTAGATTGTGCGTGCTCTTATAAGCAGATGGCCACCCCCAAAATTTGTTTGGTTGGCCCCAAGTCCTTGATGTTGAAGGTTTTAAATTCTTCCTTAAGTTGGCAAATTTGTTTGATGTTTATCACACAATCAACATATTATCAACATAAAGCAACAAAATAATGAAGTTACCGTTAGAGAATTATTTGATATAAGATTAAAAACAGGTCAAATATTTTTTCAATTATTTGGACAAATATAAACAATTTCTAACCTTTTTAGAAAATATTATTGAATGGTGATGAATAATTCAATCATTTGGCACCTTGATCGGACCCAATACTCTTTTATCTCATAAATATAACGGACTTAGTCTGTTAACTCTGACCTACTTTACTATAGACCCAAAGTTGTATTCTTGAATTAAATATTCTAATTATAAAAAAACTTAATACTTTTAATCTTTTAGATATATTTACTTACAAACTCCAATAGACCGGACTCAATACCATTTTATCTTATAAATATAACGAACTTGGTCGGTTAACTCTTGCCCACTTTGCATAGACCCAAAGTTGTACTCTTGAATTAAATATTCTAATTATAAAAAAACTTACTAATTTTAATTTAATTAAAATTATAAGTCAAAGTTTATCCATTAAGCAATAAAATTATATAAATACCCTTATATGATAAGAAATTGAACCTAGGTTGATCATTTTACCCCTCTAATTACATTTTTTTTTCTTTGAGACTAGTTTTACATCTAATGAATGAATTAGTTTAATGAACTTACTTCATTAAACACTTGACCAAGATTCATCATTCAAGCCCTAGTAAAACCATCAAAGCGGTATCTCTTAAACCTTACGGAGTTATGAATTCCATATCTATGGAATAATGTTATTTGTCTTATAGAATATATAGTCTCAACTAGCCAAGGTATTGACCTATATAATAAAGGTCTCACTTTCTATTCTAATCAAAGATTAGTAACCTGCAATCCAAATGTATACTACACATTCAAAATTAAGGTAAGGATGTCTCAGCTACTCTGATATGAAGAATGTTTATAGTAATGATAATTACACTAAACCATAAAACTCATGTGACCCAGTTTAATGTATATATCATACACAAGTGTTTTTGACCTAAAGTCTCTATTTTAATGATTCGAAACTCATCATTCTCATGGACGTAAATGATAAAGCAATGTTGTCCATATAGAGAGCTCAACTTTATTTATAAGTTGTGAACTAAATTCGAGTTGTAATTAAGTTCTAAATCTCTCATATATGACTACTTCATATAACCAGAAAATTAATTATTATATTAATTCTGGATCCTTGATCATTAATGTTAAAAATAAAGATTAAAAGAGAATGATAGATGAGTGAATAAAACAATTATTCTTTATTTCACAAAACTGTTTAAATTTATAGAAAAAGTATTTTACTCTAAGGATATATCTTTAACAGTTCATATATAATTTTAAAAATACTATAAATCCCATCGCTTGTTGTTGATCATTTTTTTAATACACCGAATTGTATGATTTTATAACATAATAATTCAGAAGCCCTTAAAAAGAGATTTTAGCAATTGGGAACATTGTTGCCAACAAGATATCATGCTTAATCCTTCTTAGATAATGAACACATTGGACATTCTCCGAAGATGAATGTCATAATGGGAAACTTTTAAATATAGAGAATGTGTATACATTATAGCACTGAGAACAATAAGAAATATGTATATGTTAACATTAGGAATATTCAAAATTAATTTAACATCACAACTAAAGGACAACATAAACCTTAGTATAAGCTAGCAATTTGAGGGCTGCAAAAAACTAACACTTCTTCAACATTAGCTCGAATCATCCCCAAACAGGGACGCTTTCCCATCGTTTCTCTTAGCATATGACAATCCCAATCTAGACTTAGCTTGCCTTAAGCCTCCGACACCTGAATTTATATCGGGCTTCGCAAACCCGCCCATTATGGGAGCAAGTTGAGGCCCAATAAGCAGCCCATCAGCCCCAAATTGAGGTCCACCCCGTGCATAGTGAGAAAGTGCTGAACCACTGCCCCCTATTTTAGGTAATATGGAGGGGGAAATTACTTTGACCTCCAATTAAATTTTGAAAAAATACTTAACTTCAGACTTATGTTAAGTTAACACTTATCCTCTAAAAACTAACACTTACCCCTCAGATTTTTAGAGGGTAAATATTAATTTTTGGGGATAAGTGTTAGTTTAATAAAAGTTTGGAGTTAAGTATTTTTTCAAAATTTAATTGGGGAGTCAGAGTAAATATTATCTTATTTCTGAAAACCATTGGTTTATTTTTCGAGGATCAAATTGTCCTTGAAAATATCTCTATTTTCTACAGCTATTTATATCTTTTTGGAGGGAAAATTTGCCCTTGGAAATACATCTATTTTCAAAGGAACCATTGATATTATTTTAAAAGACCAAATTATCCTTGGAAACATGTCTATTTCCTACCGTCATTGGTATATTTTTCAAGGATAAATTCACCATTGAAAATGCTTGAAAATAATTTTTCATTTTTTCTAACAACTTCATTTCACCTTTGGAAAAACACATATTATCCAAGGACATTTGGGACTATTAAAAACAGTTCCTCCCTGATACATGTTTCTTTTTGTAGTTAAAACTAAATAATTCATTGGAAATTAACAAATTAAATATTTTACATTAATTTGATTAAGCGAATTTCATTTTTGTTGATGGAACCAAACAAGGAAAAGGTCCGGCTGGCCGCCGGACAAAAACTCCGGCCGAGGTCGAATATCAGAAAAGCCATTATTATGGGGAAATTTAACTAGTCTTATTATGATTTTGTATTTTAACAATCCCCCTGATCTCTAGTAAACATAAAATCTATCCCTATAGTTAATCATGGCCGTTGAAGTCAACGTGCATTCCGATAATCTGACATTCTTCAATAATATTTAAGAAATATACCATTTGGATTGTTGCTGTCATGCTTTTGTTTCTCAATTTATTAGTGTAATTTTTTTTTAAAATGATGGATTAGATTATGTTTTAGGTATTTATCTATATTAATATAATCTATACCAAAAATTAAACTAGATAGAAATAGTCGTGAAATATGAATTTATTTTTTCAAAACTAAACATATTATTAGATTAATTTATTTATTCTTTCCAAAAATTGTTACAGTAAAAGTATTTTCTATAAAAAAATACTCTTGTTACACCGGTATCAAACTCATCATTAACGAATTTGGTTAGTTGTTATATCCAGAAGGCTTTCGCGTAGAAATGAAAGCTTGAAGGCAGATAAGAATTGAGGATAAATGATGTGATGGACATGCTTAATAGAGTAGATTTTGAAAGGGATAAATAGATTCATTCAAATTGCACTAAATATAGGAGAAATAGTATTGAATATGAATCTGGCATGACTAATTCTCATCTTTCAAACAAACAGATTTTCCTATTATAAGCCATCTAACTCGTGTCAGAGGCTTCTTGCTTTGTCTCCCCAAAAATTTTCTTGGACAATAATCAAGCTCAAATTTTCTGCAGTTTCAGCATCTCTCTCCTCCCCCCCCCCCCTTCTCTTGAATTCCTCTCAAATAGTTAAATTCTTCCCTATCTCTCTGATGGGAGAATCTCAGCGGGCACCAAATACAGATTTTTCCAGCATTTTTGGCATCCCCAAAGCCATGTGCAAGACTTACAAATTTGTCACCAAATGGAACTTCGATAAGAGTCCAAAACATAAGACCCAAACTCCTGAAGAAGCCAAATTCCAAGAAAAATTTCAAGCTTACAAGAAGGTACGCATATTTCTTATTCATGCATAAATGAATCATCTGATAAATGTAGATAGCTAGCATATATTATATTGACACTACTTTTCATAAATTTTATGGTTCTTTCTGAAGAACGCGTGAAAAGGTGAGTGGATATTTGTTTTCCAGTTTCAATGTACAAATGATGGAACATTTCTTATCTTTTACTTCACTGTCTCGCTCTCTCTATATATAAATAAAAGTTGAAAAATAAAAAAGAAGATGAAGAAGCTGAGACATCAATTTGACACTTCTAGGGTTTTTTAAGAAATGATTTATCAAAGCAATAAAGTTCCTTTTCAATGGAAAATCAACAATAAGAAAACTTTGGAAGAAGACAATGAACCATCTCCTAAATATCTAGTATAGGAAGAAAATAATGTAAAGAGATCGGTGGATTATTTATTCACTTCTCTACGTTAATATGTTTGCTCTATTCAATTTCTAGGCCATGAACTCCAAGAGGCAAACAAATAATGATGAACCCACGAAACGATCAGGAGGTCTCCATTCCAAATTAAGCATGGATGACAGTTTGTTCTCCCGCCCATCTCATCTTTCAACGTGTACGAGTAGAAGGAGCATAACACCATCTCCAAGCTCGTCATACATCTCAAGGATTGGAAACGGATGGAGCACAAGCCCAAAAATTTCCCGGTCAGGATGTAGAAGTAAAAGGATCGGCAGCTTATCAGAATATGAGGGTAGAAGTAACAGGGGCAATAAAGAAACTTCTAATAGGGGCAGCACTTCAGAATCTGAGGGAAGTAGCAAGGACAGCAAAGAGAATTCTAATAGGGGCAGCACATCAGACGCAGAACAGAACCCAAGCATTTCAAGAAGTACGAGCCGAAGGAGCCCTATTATATTCTCTCAAACTACTGCTGCAAGAAGAAAACCTCCACCATCTGAGATAAAGCTTTCTTGCACACTTGAAGAATTGTGTCATGGAGCTCTTAAGAAGATCATGATCAAAAGAGAGATCATTTCGGAAGAAGGGTTTGTGTCACTTTTTTCCCATTTTCCATCGAATTGTTTGATTTTCCCTAGCAAACCCTAGGGTTTGAGTTATGAAGAGATGACATTTCCAAAACAACAACAACAATAATAATAGTAATAATAATGAAATCTTTTTAACACAGGCCCTTCCACAAAACGCTCAGTAGCATATATCTTTAAGACAAACAGAAAATAGTTAAGAACATTACATTTATATATTATTTATTCTTCTCATATCTTACAGTATCTACTTGTATATGGCAGGATAATCACAGAAGAAGAAGAGAAGATAAGCATTAAACTGAAGCCAGGATGGAAAAGTGGAACCAAGATTACATTTGAAGGAAAGGGTGATCAGCAACCTGGCTATCTCCCTGCTGACATAATATTTCAAATAGATGAAAAAAGACATCCTTTGTTTAGAAGGGAAGGTATTGATTTGGAGATAGCAGTTGAGATTCCCTTGGTGCAGGCTCTCACTGGTTGCTCCCTTTCAGTTCCAATTTTAGGAGGGGAACGGATGCATTTGACATTGGAAGACACAATAATATATCCAGGCTTCGAGAAGGTTATTGAAGGCCAAGGCATGCCTAATCCCAAAGTCGTAGGAAAGAGAGGTGATTTGCGAGTTAAATTTTTAGTGGAGTTTCCTGAAGAATTGAGTGCTGAACAACGCTCTGAAGCTTTTAATATTTTGCAAGATTGCACTTGATATATATTTAATAAATAATTCTTCATTTGTTACACATTTCTTTCATTTTTCTTTTCTCCAAAGCAAAATGACTTAAAATCACATTAACTTACTATAAAGGGAAGAATCCGTGATACCATTTTTTTTTTTTTTACACGAATTGAGCATAAATTGAAAGCCATTTGACCAATGCAATTATTAAAAATCCAAATAGTACGACTTTAGGCGCTAATAAGAAAATTATTAAAAGGAGAGTATAAATTTAATCTCAACAAAAAATAAATAATAAAAATCACTATGACAAGATCTTTAAAAGCTTATAAGAATTAGATCAAAGGCTGGCATGGTCACGATTCATGCTATATAAATATGGATTAATATCACTGGCGACTACTGGGAGATAATCATGGAAAAACCCCCTAAAGTTTCAAAACTTTTTATCATCCAGTCTCCAACTGATGAACTCTGTTAGAGTCCACAGAAATGGAGAAGTGGTGAATTGAAATCCTTAAACAATCTCTTTTAATCATCCCCGCACCAGCAACATTGTTTGGAATTCACCTAGGATCAACAATTAGGTTAATTTGCACGTGAATTAAGGTAAAAATACTCACATAACTCTAACCTTGTGAGGGTTATGCTTACAAAGCCTTCAGTATTGAAAATCAAAGTTTTCTTCTCTCCAATCAGCTCCTCTAATGACTGAGAACACCTAGTGTAATACCCCAAAACTTAGAGGGTAAACTTGTATTTTCATGTGTTTAGAGAGGGGCAAAATGGGAAATTTGAGATTTATGTATGCTTCATTAAAACTCATTTTTTGTCATCATTTCTTCACTTCTTACGGTGGAGAGAGGGAGAGAGAGGCTTGTAATTCTGCAAAATTTGAAGAAGAAAAAATTTGAAGAGGAAAAGCAAGGTAAGCTTATTCATTCTTCCCTTCAAGTTGGATATAATTTTGGGAAATGATTTAAGTCCTTATTTCATTCATGTTCTTGATCTGCAGATTCTGATTTTTCATCTAAACTTAAATTTATGTATGATTTGGGAGTTAATTTTGGTAGGATGAGATGAATACATGATGGAAGTGATGATTGAGTAAGAAATTCTGCAGAAAATTAGTAAGCAGCATGAATTTCGAAAACCCTAAAATATTTTTGAATTGGGGTTTTGTTCTAAAATTTTTATATGTTTAATTAGACA
>JANKKB010027115.1:0-10061 GCA_026225775.1 Bursera palmeri | reverse complement strand
GTTTTTCAAACCGTGAAGCTGCTGCTCCTCTAACCACCACTAGACGAGTCTAGATTCACCAGGACTGTCCAAATATGTGGGGTCCTCAAGCTTTAAGGAACCTGCGTTCCTGATGCAACAGCTACGCGTCCCCGCACTTACCTGTCATTTTTCAATAACATGGGGGTGCTTTCGCCAATATACCGTAACTCGCCTACGTAACAAGGAAGGGGGTCGGCAAGTGTGAACACGAAAAAAGGAACAGATCAAGTTTCTCGTCGACTAATTTTGTGAATTCCCCGAAATACCCAGGAGAGAAGCCGGAATCCTATCTATATCCTCCTCTACCTCTTTTGTCGTTGAAGTCAACGTGACAACTCATCAAGGAAGGCCCAGGAAGTCATTTTCCACGAAACAACTCTTGCAAAAGTTCAAAGGTCACGCGGCAACGAAAATGTTCACGTGTCCATCAATTAAGCTTTCGTTTTATTCTTGTTTGTTGATCAACACACCCTCAGAATCATGTGGATCAATTACTTCCACGTGTCCTCTTCGCCAACCAATTTCAGATGTAGCGACCGGTGATCTGTCTCTCCCTATATAAAACAGTTCAAGCCCACCTGCCTCAAAGTTTGATCGTTTGCGCGAAAACAAAAAGCACTTCACACACACCAAAAAAAGAAAAAAAAAAAAAAAAAAAAGAAGGAAAAAAATATTTTTATTTTTCTTCGCGAGGTTTAGATCTTGAAAGATTTGAAGGAAATTGAGTGTTTGGTAAATGGTTGTCGAAGATGGTTGCTGAAACAGAAGTTTTGTGCTTGCAACAGAACGTGGCTGTGCCGGTGGCGGTGCCTGTGTTGGATGTTAATAGCTATTTTGGTAAAGGAAGCAAAATTGAGGAGATTCAAGATATTGTTTCCATTTCATCGCCGGTTTCTTCTCCCCGAAGCTTCAATCAAGTTCGAGTGTCGGAGTCAGTTTCAACCGACTTGTCCTGCTCCCAAGTGGTTAGTTAGATCAGATTTTATGTTTTTTTTGGGTCAAAAATTGATTATTTTGTTTGAATTTATTAACTGTTTAAAGGCTAGTTGCTAGTTAGGGGATGGAAGAAATTAGAGTAGGTTGTAGATATTGGATATCTGCTTGATTATGTTTATATTCAGTTCATTGAAATTATGCGAGGAATTTAACTACGTTTGGTTATGCCGTTAGTTTGGCATGGGAAGGGATTTACATGTTCTGGGTATCCTTTAACTTAAACGATGACAAGATCTCATATTTATAAATAACTCTGGATTGGATTGTTGTTGTATGATTCAGTGGAGCTGTTGATGTGCTATAAGGGGAGTTTCATTTCATTTGGTGGTAAATAACGTTACTCTTTTCTTGATTTACATCTTTGTGACTGGATCCAATTAGGGGGTAGAATTGGTTATTGACTAGGGAAAACTAAAGTAGCTCTAGATCTTCATTCTCAACCATGTGAGTATAGAACTTTGTGGTACCCTAATTTAATGATATTTGGGATTTTTTTTTTTTTTTTTTTAATAATTTTTTTCTGATGCAAGTTTTTTGATCGATCGGGACCCTGTTGTTTGTGATTCTCAAATGGTAAACTTACGTTGGCTTGCTTTGCTATTATAGGACAAAAAATCTGCTGGAATGATTCCAGATGCGGATCTTGAATCTGGCGTCCTGCAATTTCTTCCCAGCATCCGTTCTGGTAGTTTTGCTGATATTGGTCCCCGCAGATACATGGAAGATGAGCATATAAGGATAGATGATCTCAACTCTCACTTGGGATCCCTCTTTAAATTTCCCAAGCCAAGTGCACTTTATGGGGTAATATAACCTTTCCGCTTTGTAATAGTAACTATGTAATTTGAGAAGTTGCTTGGATTATAACTGATTAAGGTTGTATGTATTTTCAGGTGTTTGATGGTCATGGAGGACCTGAAGCAGCTGCATATATTCGGAAAAATATAATTAGATTCCTTTTTGAAGATGTTAATTTCCCCCAGTCATCCGAAAATGATGATGTTTTCCTGGAAGCAGTCAAAAACTCCCTGCGGAAAGCGTATCTGATGGCTGACCAAGCTTTGGCAGATGACTGCAGTGTTAGTAGCTCTTCGGGTACAACAGCACTTACTTCTCTAATATTTGGAAGGTAAATCATTCTTTTATACCTTGAATTGCTGTATGCCATTTGCTTAGATTACCCTGTCCTTTCTTGTACTCTTACTGATTGAGTCCTCTCTTTTTCTTCCAGGCTTTTGATGGTGGCTAATGCTGGCGACTGCCGAGCAGTTCTCTGTCGAAAGGGAGAGGCCATTGACATGTCTCAAGACCACAGGCCCATACATCCTTCAGAAAGAAGTCGAGTAAAAGAGCTGGGTGGGTTCGTCGATGATGGCTATCTCAATGGTGTTTTATCGGTTTCCCGAGCCTTGGGGGATTGGGACATGAAGTTCCCTCGAGATTCACCATCACCTCTCATAGCAGAGCCTGAATTCCAGCATGTGGTTTTGACAGAAGATGACGAGTTTCTCATCATTGGATGTGATGGAATCTGGGATGTTATATCAAGTCAGCATGCTGTTAGTCTTGTGCATCGAGGACTGCGACGTCATGATGACCCGGAGCAATGTGCCAGGGACCTGGTCATGGAGGCCTTGCGCCTTGACACGTTTGACAATCTTACTGTGATTATTGTATGCTTCACGTCCATTGACCACCGGGAGCCGTCACCTCGCCAACGGAGAATGAGGTGCTGCAGCTTGTCTGCGGAGGCCTTGTGCAGCTTGAGGAGCTTATTGGACGGCAGTGTTAGCCGTTGAATGTAAATATTATTTCTAAATATAATCTCTTCATACTGTTTCTGGCCGCTTCAGTCAGATTCTAGAAAAAGCAGCTACCATTTTTGTAGGTGGTTGATTTTTCAGTTGTTTTGCGGGGTGAGTTCCTGGTTGATGTACATAGAGAGCTATGGATGGATGGATGGATGGTGGTGGTGTAAAAATGAGTCATAATATTATTTTTGTGTAAAGTCATTACGAATTGTCTCGAGTTAATGATCCGGGGTGGCTGCCCATTTTTATTGTGACACGGTCTGTATCATAAATGCATCATAAGCTAATAAAGTGATCGTTATTTTTGTCATCTTCGTTCTTTTTCTGCCTTTGAAAGCTTAAATTCAACCGTTTTAATTGACTAACTTATTTATTGCTTAAATAGCACGTAGTCAATTTTACTGGATAAAGTGTGCCTGAGTGTATTGATGTTTATAACCTTTTAATTTTATAAGTTAATACTTGGGAAGGTTTTTCGAATAAGTTTTAGAAGGATACGAAGTTTTTTTGTTTTATTTCATTTAAGGGGTTTCTATCCGTCACATCAAACTTAGAAGAGGGATGATGCAAAAAAGACACCAAGCAGAGCTGTATGAACAAGGACAAGCGCCTTTTGATTAAAGAGAGTTCCAGCATATGAACGAAGTGGAATAACCTTAATCTCAACCACCTCCATATTTATAACATATCTTCAATTATTGGATTTAGAAAAATCTCCTCGAAAAGATATATTTTCATCTACAGAGTTGTTAATGTCGATGGCAAAAGCTGCTCTAATATGTCAATTCATTTTATATCCATTTAAAAAGGAAAATTACTTTGTATCTCTAATACAGGCCGGTTTGCGATGTAAGTCAAGAGAATTCGAACCCGGAGAGAGCACATCTCTGAGTTCAAAATCTCCAACACTAGGTTACACCCTTGGATATCCAACAGGTTTCTCATATAGTGGTTTAGAGAACAACTCCCTTCCATCATGTTGTCGCTGGCCAGAGAGACCAATATGCATGGGATTAATTAATATAAAAGATATATATCCAAGATGCTTCTGTTTTAATTGGAAGTAGAACCAACTTCATAGATACTAGGCAGGTAACTTCCACATGGTAGGTCAAGAAGAAGGCAAATAAAAATGAAGAAAAAAAGGTGTAATCATACTCGTCGATTTACTGCAGGGATTATCACTGGTGAGTAAAATTGCAGAAACCCAATACAAAAGATAGCAGCAAGATGGTGACAGTGTATACAACCCGGCACCAGTCTATAAATCTGATGCACTGTAGAATCCAAAGCTAGAAAACAGAATAGATTATACAGTGGTTTTGCAACTACTCTAAATAGCATTACAACCAAAAGTTAATGAGACTCGTAATTGATTGGGTTGATGGTTCTTGGTAATGAATTTGGATACAATTATCAAGACCATCATAAATTTAGGTTGCTGAATAGCTTTTTGCAAATGTTGCAAAACGTTCCAAACCCCTTCTGAGTAAGGTTTCTAGAAAAGGTTGAAGGGCCTGAAGATAATTGACAACAGAGAAACAAACACTTGATTAAAGCTAGATCATTTTTTACCCTTATTTGGAGAATAAACAACTATTCATCTTCTTTGCAACTAAATGGCATATGAATATTTCCACTATTTTCATTCCAAAATAAAAAATTAGAGATGTTACTTTACAAAGAACGCAATAGCATCTAAATTTAAGGCAAGAAAACCTACCGATGCAACTGGAATCAAAAGTTGAGGAATCTCATATGAAACAGTTAGCTGAAAAAGAAAAATATAATTGTAAGTGCCTGACATAATGACATTACCCAAAAAAAGAAAAAGATAAAGGATTTTCGCTTTGAACAAATTGAGGTCCTAAATGTGGCATCAGCTTAAAATAGTGCACATGTCCTGAGAAGTAGTTACTGTGGAAAGCAATTATATCCTTATAAAAAGGAATTTCAGAACAAAATGCTATAACATCAAATTGAATATTTTATAAAGTAGCCTCACCTCTACTATACATGATGAAGGACCTTTTGGGAAAAACCGAACAGCACCTCTGCCATGAAAAGTTTATCAATATCCTAATATCAATTTATAGCAGCTGAAATAATATTCAATCATGAAAGGCACTAGTATACAGATATCACAAAACATTCCCTCGCTAAAAAATTTTATTTGATAAAACTTGGATAACTCAAGACAAGAATAGCAATGCTTGAAAGAATCATGCCATGTTCAGCCAATAATACGTTCTAGAAGTTGATGCCAGAGAACAAGAAAAAAAAAACAATTAGAAGATATAAAAAGGCAATATAACCCTCACTAAAATTCCAAGAAGTTGCAATTCAGCATTCATATTTATTTAGTTTGCATTTTAAGCAGAACACCTGTCCACACATATAAAAGGAAAAAGGAAGATAGAAATACAAATTAAATAATATTAAGAAGATCCTCTCAGTTTCTACGAAGAAAATCATTGTAAATGATGAACTAGAAAACACTCAACAGCATTTGGCTTGATGTGCCAATGCCTCATGTTTCTTATTTGGATAACATAATTTCTGGATCATGTAAACACCATTATACGAAGTTAGAAATTTTTAAATCTGTATGAAACAAAATTGTTAAGCTTAATAATATTTTTGAGACTTACAAGATGCAAATAGTTACACCTAAAACGTTCAATTCCACAAAATTCCATAGTTAGACTAGGATCCTCTTAGTTCCTGACTTTTCGAAGTTTACGTGCCCACTCTCCAGTCAGATGAAAAACAAACATTCACCATAGTTTTCCCCATGAAATTTATTTAACCTAAAAATGGCTATTCAGCAATCAGTAAACACTATGCCAAGACCAAACCAATAAGATTTTGAGGTACAAGGCATTATTCAGCTGCTTTGAAAAGAATGCTACCTGTTAATGCCTATTGAATCAGGTTCTATATTCTCTTTAGCACTTAATGAATTTAATCTAAGGTCTCTCACTATGTATCTGATATCTCTATACAAGATTTATTGTCTGTTATAAGCTACTCAAATTACATGCCATCCATTAGTTCTATAAATCATAGCCAGTCAAAGCACGCATGAAGGATTTACAAACCCTTTTGTGCTCCAGCAGGTTTTTGCTCTGTCAAGCCTTGGACAGCATAGTGTACAAATTTGAACAAAAAGAATCTAACTTATTCATTCTACAAGGAAAAGATACCTAGACCGATCAGTGTGTTTATGTTTCTACTATCATGCTTGGATATTACAAGTTTTGGTACCGAGATTTGTTCAGCTTACCTGTTAGGAAGACCTTCCAGTGATCTCCAATGGATTTTCTGATTCGGTATGGGCTGCGAGTAATAAAACAAAGCATAGCTTGAATGGAAACATGACAAAAACAAATCAATTGGATAAATTTAAAATAAAATAAACATTAAAAGGGACAAATATTTCGTGACATAATCCCACCTGCATGTTTCTAGCAAGCCAAGAATATTCAATATCACGACCAAAAGCTTTATATTTTAAAGACCACCGTGATAAGTCAGGCTTGTTTTCCAATACCTGTCATAACAATAACAGAGTCAGTCATCGAATCAATCATCAATTTCTCCTAGAAATCTGAAGCTGTGATCAACTAAATATGAATAAGCATCTAACTAATGTCATTATACCATATAGAATATAGTACACAATGCTCAAGCACCATATATGTTTGATAAAAAGTTACAATGTTCAACCTGATAAAAAGTTACAATGTTAAATCTTTTAAGTAATTTACGCCGATTAACTAAAGCAGATAAGTTAAGTTGAAGACACCTTTACAGAAGAAATGAACGGCATCCAACGAGGAATTGCTTCACGATCAGAATAACAATTATAAGCTACTGAAACAGGCACATCGATTTCAGTCCTAATCCTGCATTTAAATTTCTTGCAATTAGTAACAGATATTAAACCAAAAAAAGAAAAAGAAAAAGAGAGAGATATGTGTTTGAATGAAAAGATGGTATTACGTGCAATCCTGCCACTCCATGACAGGAGAAGAAAAGGGTTTGGAGGAAGTAAAGATGGAGTTGAAGCTGCGCTTGAAGGATCCATATCCATATGGCACTCTAAAAAGTAGTTCATTCAGAGAAGGTGGCTTTGACAAGCAAGAGTTTCTACAAGTGGGTATGCAGTTGAAGAAAATCAAGCTGGAGCTTCGCGGCAACAAATGGGTGAGAGTCAAACTCACTGAATTGGGGGTTGAAATAAAGGCAATTGCCGCTGCAGACATGCTCCAACTCCAGCTCCACTCTCCACAAATACAAACGATAGGAGGTGAGTGTTGGTCTCACCACAAAATATAAATAGAAATTCTACAATGTACAATCCACAATAACAATGAAATCAAAATATCCTTCCTTCGCGTGTAAACTGTTTAGTGTATGACTCTATGTCGTTTCCACCATGATAACATAACCGTCTGTGATAGTACCAATAGACAGCCCAATTGAGCGTGGCCTTGGTGATTGTAGTACCGACCAGCCCCTCCCACGCGCCCACGTGAGGTTTGGACAATATGTGGTCTGCGTTTTTCACATGAACGTCATGCTCCTGGCACCTGTCTATTTTTTACTCTTTGAGACGGCACATCGTCTAATGAGGGATAAATACCTGGGGACCCCTCAGATATAGACAAAACCAAAGTCACCCCTCTAGATCGGAAAGTAGCATATTAAGCCCGGATTTTAGACACACGTTTGAATATGTGAAGAGTATGAGGAGCATTAAAGATATTTCAATGAATGATCTTAAATATTTAAAATATAATTAATAAAAATGAAAATAAAATAAATTAAAAAAAATAATTATTATTGATCACTCATATTTTTTTATTTTTTTACTTACATGAGGTGTTTGTCATTTTTCTCTTCTCTCATCCTTAAATTTTGAAAAAATCTCTTCTTAAATCCTCTAGTTAAAAATTCTATTATTTAACATCTATTAACTTCCGTATTATAATAAATTTATCATTTTATCCTTACTAATATATAAAAAATTAATAATTTTTCAAAAATAATATTAAATTAAATGATCAAATTAATTTAAAATAAAAATCAATATGTGTTAATATTATTCATAAAAATATAATTTTAATATGTATTATAATAATTTGATTATTTAATTTAATATTGTCTTTTAAAAATTAAGTTATTTTTTATATATGTTTATAAAGGTAAAATAGTAAATTTATTGAAATATAGAGGTTAATAGATGTTAACTAATAAAATTTTTAACTAAAGGACTTGAGTTGAGTTTTTTTAAAAATTAAAGACGAGATAAGAAAAAAATGATAAATATTTTGTAAGAGTGAAAAAAAAAAAAAAAAAAGATAGTAGTNAAAAAAAAAAAAAAAAAAAGATAGTAGTGTTTAAAAACAATTACTAAAATCAAAAAAATCAAAATCATCGTTTCCATGGCCCTCCACCTCCTAGTTAAAAATTTCCTTTGATAGTTTTTTTTTTTTTTTTCTGATTTTTGCTTATAAAAAAGAAGGGGTTGTAATGGGAGGTTATCCTGAAAATTAAATAAGAAAATTCAGAAACTTTTCTTTTTAAATTTCGCACCTGCTTCCTGGAGATTTGGTATCAGAGCACGCTTCTAGCGCCAGTTATTGTGGAGGGGACTAGAGCGCAGGCACAAAACGGATGGAAGAGAGTTTGCAGTTAAAGGAGTCGTCGGAGAAACAAGCGGTCACCCTGTCAAACTTGTCAAAGATGGTGGCGACTATGAGTCTAAAATTTGATCAGATGACGGCAAAAGCAGGGCGGTCACGTGACGTTGGTAGCACGTCTGTTAATCGAACGGGATCGGGCAATAAGCAAAACAGTAAAAGTCCTCTCCAAACTCAGTTTTCTAAACTGGTTTTTCCTAAGTTAGAGAGTGAGAATCCTCGTGGGTGGATTTTCAAATTTGAACGATTTTTCTATATCAATGGGGCTGCTGAACAAAACAATGTGGGTTTGGCTTCGGAAGCACTCAAATGGTTTCAAGGGTATGAGGGTAATTGGCTTTCTGCAGATGTGGTTTCGAGATTTGGTCCTAGCATTTATGATAGTCTACAGTAAAGGTTTACCAGGAACAATTTGAAATTTTGATGGCTGGAACAAATGGGTTGCCAGTTGAGTTTGTTGTTCAATGTTTTGTCAGTGGCCTGAAAGATTCAATTAAGATTCAGGTCACCATGTTTCGGCCAGACACATTAACTCAAGCTATTGGGTTAGCCTTACTGCAGGAAGGAACAGTGGAGGCAAACCTTAAAGAGGTAAACGGTTCCAATAAAAGTGGCGGAAGAGTAGTGAATTTGGAAACAAAGAAGACAGATAATGATTACTTACCTCCCGAACAGATTTCAATGGCTGAGATGCAAGAAAGGCGAGAGTAAAAGCTTTGCGACTATTGTGATGATAAATATGAGCCTGGTCATGTATGCAGAAAGAAACAAATTTATTTATTAGACGGTGAAGAAAGTGAAGATGAGATGTCGAATGAAGCTTAAAACAATGCAGATGTTAAAGATCCTGTGGTGTTACTCCTTGCAATATCTGGTTCAAACTCTCATAAAACTATGAGGATTCGTGGCAACATCAAGAGGAAAGCCATCATTATGCTCATTGATTTAGGAAGTACTCACAACTCCCTTGATCCTGCAGCAGCAAAAAAAAATAGGATACTTAATACAAAGCATTAATCCGATGAAGGTGGCAGTAATGGATGGGACCAAAATTTCCACTGATAAAAGTTCTATGCAAGGGAAGGATTTTCAAGCTGATATAAGGCTCTTGCCCTTGGGGGGAATGTGATATGGTTCTGGGAATTCAATGGCTAGCAGAGTTGGGACTTAAAAAATCAGTAATTATCAATCACCAGTTCTATTTTTGTTTAAATTTTATTTGTATAGAACTTTTATCCTTTTTCTTTTTCATTGTTCCTAAGTTTTCGAAAAAATCTATTCTCAGTCCATTAATTATATTCAGGGATAATTTCAAATAGTACCCTTGTGTTTTGATTTAATTTTAAATAGAAAGTAAGTTTACCACTTTCATCAACAAGACCCCTGAGGTTTACTTTTTTTAATCAACTGATAATTTTAACCCTTAAAAGTATATATTTACCTCTGCTAAAATTTTTTTCCTTAATTTTGACACAAATGGAGAATAAATAAAAAATAAATAAATTATATCCTCATAATAAAAAAA
>JANKKB010027113.1:0-10054 GCA_026225775.1 Bursera palmeri | reverse complement strand
TATCAACCTGAGATTTTTTTAACAGAATGATCAGATTTGAATTTCACAAAAGAGGAAAATATACTATTAGCAAGATGACATAAATGTGATTAACACCAATCTAAATCAGACTGCTGTGATATATAGCTACTTCATAGCATTCTATAATGAGATATTTTACACTGGGAATGTAGAGTCATGATTGTTTGATCACATCTTGGGGTAATTAATATAAGAAGCAAAATCGACTTAACTTACTTTCCTACTTTTCGTTGGTAACTTTTCTTTATCATACAGAATAATGTTGTTGCTTCTCTTGCAACTCAAACCTTCACATAAGATTACAAAAGAGAATGATTCAGTTTGTTCAAATGTGCAATCACGAAAAGGTGACAATTATAATCACTAAACGCTTGCAAAACTTTCACAGTATCCAGTTGCAAAAAGAGATATATGTTCTAGTTGGAGATTTTGACCTCAAACAATTGAGTCTTGTCTACATAATTATCTGGTAGAAAAAACTATCAAACTCATCCTACTTCTTCCAGGTTCCGGTTATCTGATAGGTAGATAAAAATCATAATGTTACTGGTAGATGTCCACTCTGCCTAGCTTCAAAGTAAGTTAATTATACAGAGACAAATGATACGAATATATTGAAGTGTCAACTTCTTGTCATGCAGCAGTTCCTTGTCCATGGATTGTGGTGGTCCATTTGATGATTTGAGTATAATTTTTCAGAATTAAGCGAGTAATGAAATTTCTGCAGCTTCCATCTAATAATGACGGAACATCAGGGTTAATTCAGATCAGTTTGCGCTTGTGATTGAAGCTCCCCAATCGATAGTGGCTTTCAACATTAAAATCACTGTTAAAGCAATAAAATAAAAATATCTGGTGGGCAGATATCATTATCCATCTTCTGTATTAGCTGTAGAGTTGAACAATTAACATCAATTTATGTATAATTAAGACAATTAATAATGACGCTATAGTGATGCTAAACCACGCAATCTAATGAGAAGCCTCTATCTTAGATATCAAATGTTTATGACTAATCTTTCACGGAACATGATTTCCGCGAGATAATTAAAATCATAATAAATTCATAAACATAATATATAAATAATATATGCGTGTCTTGAGTTGATAAAAAGGCAAAAAACATTGAATGATATGGTGAGATGAAACTGTCAATGGTTCTAATGTCTAACCACGACAGTGACTCAGAAAGCCAATAAGGTCTAGCATCAAATCTCTCACCTTTCAGCTTGGCTTTGATCATTCATTTAAGCTTTTGGTCACTGTAAGTCTGTTGCTTAATCCATCAGTTAGTACTAAAGCCTGACTTACACATTGTTTGATTAATTGGTGGCATGTGGAGATTGGTCGATAATCCACAACTGATAAATCAACAATTTGGACAATGATTAGATACCCAGAATGTGTACAAGTATGAAAATTTGAAAAACAACCATGGAATGGAAAGTGGTTGGCGCATATGTACACATTGAAATACTTTTTATATTATCTAGAAGACTAGTACGATACTCTTCTCTCTCTTTAGAGGTCGTAAGAGAATTGCTTTTGGCGTAGGATTAATGTTGTTATAAGTAATTTACATGTAATATCAAGAGATAAGGATGGTATGGTGCCCACGCATAGTGCCATGTGTATATAGACAATTTTAATATCATCCTTAGATACTGATTAAACTATAGATTATTCGATCTTGCTAATTAATGAAGTTTAGTTTGAGACAAGGAAAATTTTCACCTAGCTATGAATCAAACAGTGTGTGAAAATCTGAATTATTAGATTTGAATAGTCCTTTCCTTGCCTTTATACTCATTTAGAACCGACATTAATGTCAACTTATTTATTGACAAATTAAATATTATTTATTCTCTACAAAATGTAGAAAAAATCAAATAAAATAAGATAATTTTCTTAGCGTGCCAAAATAAATAAATAAATAAATAAAACCGACTTGTGCAGTGATCCCACAGGAGCTTCCAAAACTAGTATATAAGGCACCACAATATCTTCCTCAACCTAGCAACATTTTACAGTTGCAGAAATAGTACTTACGATAACCTTCACGAATTTGATCAATCAAAATCAAAGCATGGATACTCTTATTCAAGCTTTGGAAGCATTGCCAATCACCCTCTTGTTGACTGTTCCTTTATTGCTCTTGCTAGGCTTCATCTTTCGCCGTCGAAAATTACCATACCCACCAGGGCCAAGAGGGTGGCCGATTATCGGTAACATGCTTATGATGGACCAGTTGACTCACCGTGGACTCGCGAAACTCGCCAAGAAGTATGGTGGTCTGTTTTACATGCGTATGGGGTACCTGCATATGGTGACTGTTTCGGATCCTGACATGGCTCGCCAAGTGCTTCAAGTTCAGGACAACATTTTCTCTAACCGACCAGCCACGATAGCCATCAGTTATCTCACTTATGATAGAGCTGACATGGCGTTTGCTCACTACGGACCCTTTTGGCGCCAGATGCGTAAGCTTTGTGTCATGAAACTGTTCAGCCGCAAACGGGCAGAGTCGTGGGATTCAGTTCGAGACGAGGTTGATACTCTTATAAGAAGTGTAGCTAACAACACTGGGAAGGCAGTGAACGTTGGCGACTTTATTTTTTCACTCACGAGCAATGTTATTTACCGGGCGGCTTTCGGGTTGAGTTCGAATCAAGGGCAAGACGAATTCATTCGCATCTTGCAGGAGTTCTCCAAACTTTTTGGTGCTTTTAACATTGCTGATTTCTTCCCTTCGCTCACCTGGCTCGACCCACAAGGACTCAACGCCAGACTCGCCAAGGCTCGAGACTCACTTGACAAGTTCATCGACACGATCATCGACGATCACATGCAGAAGAAGACCAACGATGGTGAAACAGACATGGTGGACGAGTTACTAGCTTTTTATAGTGATGAAGCGAAAGTAAACGAATCGGACGATTTACAGAACTCCATGAAGCTAACTAGAGATAACATCAAAGCAATTATCATGGTAGGTAAAAATCTTATATTCAATAAAACATTTTCATTTATAGGAACGAGATAGGTGAACATGTAACATATGGAAAAGTTATATGATTACATCAACGTGACATCTATTCACGTTTTGTTTGTTGTTTTCGTGTACGAGCAAACATTTATTACCGCATATATGGTTGCAGGATGTAATGTTTGGTGGGACAGAAACGGTGGCGTCGGCGATAGAATGGGCCTTGGCGGAGCTGATGAAGAGCCCAGATGACCTGAAACGAGTTCAGCAAGAACTTGCAGACGTTGTTGGCTTGGACCGCCGAGTTGAAGAATCAGATTTCGACAAGCTAACATTTCTAAAATGCACGTTAAAAGAGACTCTGAGACTTCACCCGCCAATCCCGCTCCTCCTTCACGAGACCGCGGAGGAAGCCGAGGTTGCCGGATATTGCATTCCGGCGAGATCACGTGTTATGATAAACGCGTGGGCCATTGGGAGGGATCCAGGCTCCTGGGAGGATCCTGACAAGTTCAAGCCATCGAGGTTCTTGAAAGAAGGAGTCGCTGATTTTAGAGGGAATAATTTTGAGTTTATTCCATTCGGGTCGGGTCGAAGGTCCTGTCCGGGTATGCAACTTGGGTTATACGCACTTGAATTGTCTGTGGCTCATTTGCTTCATTGCTTTAAGTGGGAGTTGCCTGATGGAATGAAGCCAAGTGAACTTGACATGAGTGATGTGTTCGGACTCACGGCACCCAGAGCAACTCGACTCTTTGCCGTACCCAGTAAACGCCTGGTTTGTCCTCTTTGAGTTTGAGCCACCAAAAGGTGATCATTAATACATAGTAGGGGCAGTGAAAGGTGAATAATTGTTGCAAGGATTTTTGTTCTGGATACATTCGGACGGAGAAGAAGAAAAGTAAATAACGGAAAAGATGAGAGAGTTTTCGATTTTCTTCATTGGCTGTGGATAAAAAGAAAAAAGGAACTCTCTTTTCACATTCGATATATATTTTAATAATGTTGTGATTTGTCATCTTTGTATTATATTTTTCTTTCTTTGGATAACACTCAAATGATTAATAAATAAATAATCCTTTTTTCTTTTTTTCGGAGAAATTATTATTTCGGAACAGGGGATAAGATGTAGACTCTGTTTTATTTTCAGTTCTTGTTTCCCTTTCTAGATTTTAATTTGTTTCGTAGTCTGCAGTATTTACACTCCTCGCCTGCCTTCTCCACTCACGCCTGGCCCACACATCCCCGCCTGTTTGCCTGCTGCCTCTCGCCCTTAGCGCCTTCACGCACGCAACAGCGCAGCCCCCTTACGCCCGTCTCCTGCTACGTGCGCTTGCGCCTTAGTCCACCACCCACTATTTCTTTCCTTCTGGCCCGCCGCCGACATGACCCGGCCTCCTCCTTTTTTGCCTGCTAGTATCTTTTCCCCGGCAGCCACCTCACCCCTGTGCCCTCATCAGCATGCACTCACGTCTCCATCATGCCAACACACGGAAAGCTTGGCACATGGCCCCTTTTATCTCCACCCTTTGTTAAATATTGGTTAAATAAATTAGTAAATAAATTATTCTTAAATTTAAAAAAAAATAAAAGAAATCCTATTGATTATAGGAAGTCTTGGAAACGAAGAAAATCTTTATTTGAGGTATGAAATAAAATGAGATCTCAAGAAATATTCTAAAAGCAAGCATCCCACATTGCTTAGGGACAAGTTGGGAGAAAACTTGAGGAGCTATATAAAAGAGCTTACTCCTTGATTACAAGCATCCCATAATACAGAGTTAGTATATCTTAAATATTGTATTTAGTTCTAGGTAGTAAAATTCTTCTAGAGATGTAGTAATTTATAAGGATAAATTCCTCAAGTGAGGTGGTAATTTAACAAGGTAAATTCCTGTAAAGAGGTGAGATAAACTAGAAAAAGTCTATATAATTGTAATAATTTTTCATATAGTGAAGCTTTCTTGTCTTTGACAGCCCGTAGTATTCTTATTCAATCTGGTTTATACAAGGCTTTGAAGGGAAAACCAAATCTTTTGTTAAGAACTTGATTTGAGAGTGCAAATGCAATACGACTGTGTTTGGCTAAAAATGTTCTCGCTAATATGAAGGGAATATCTACCGCCAAAGAAATATGGGAAAAACTTGAAGAGTTGTATCAAAGGAAATGAGTCTCAAATTGAGTATATCTAAAAGAACAATTTCATACTCTCTATATGAATGAAGGTATGAAAATCTCATATCATCTGAGTGTTCTCAATGATATTGTTTCAGAATTGAAAGCAACTGGAGTTAAAGTTGATGAGCAGGATATAGCTCTAAGACTCATTTGGTCTCTTCCACCTTCTTATGAGCACATGAAACCAATTTTGCTAAATGGAAATGAAGAATTAGATCTCTCTGAAGTTACTGGTAAACTCTTCTCTGAAGAAAAAAGGTTAACTAGTGGAAATCATTCTGCTCCTAAGAATTTAGCATATGTGGCTGCTACAAGTTGGAAGAAGAAGAACTCTAAGAAGAAGGAAGTAGTTTGCTGGAAGTGTGGACAATCTGGACACTTAAAATGAAATTGTCAAAATGGTGGAGCAAGTTCCGCTGGTAAGTCAATAAATGAAAATATTGGCGGTACCATTAATAGTGTTATGGGAGATGACCTCCTTCTTTGAGAATGACATGTACATCCTTATGGTATGTCGCTAGGTGCTATGAAAGAGGATGTGTTACTACTAGTGGGTTCACAAGTTTACACATGGACATTGATTTGGCCTTGATGCCAGGTGTGTAATGGTGAAAGGAATGTCGATGGTTGAGAAACTCCCGGAAAAGCCAAATATGGGGGTTGCACCATAAATTTTCAGCAAGAACTTTTTCGACATGAAGCCGAGGTGAAATTTTTTAAATGATTTATTTTAAGTGGGTATACTTTTTATGGTGTAGTATATTAATTCTCTGGTTTGAAAATTGTGGTTGTTAGCAAGAAATAATGTTGAAAGTTTATTTAGCCATGGTAAAGATTTGTTAAATATTGACTAAATAAATTAGTAAATAAATTATTCCTAAATCTAAAAGAAAATGAAAGACATCCTATTGATTATAAGAAGTCTTCGAAAGAAAGAAAATCTTTATTAGAGGTAGAAAATAAAAGGATATTTCTTGAAATATTCTAAAAGTATCCCACTTGCTTAAGGACAAGTTAGAAGAAAGCTTAAGGAGCTAAAATAAAGGAGTCTACTCCTTGGTTACAAACATTCCACAATATAGAGTGAGTATATATCAAGTATTATATTTAGCTTTATAGGTGGTAAAGAGGTTAGATAAATTCCTCTCTAAGAGGTGTGAGTGGAAAAATACTTGAGTGAGTGTGGGTGTAATTTGGAGTTTGGGAGTGAGGAAAAAGTTTATATGATTGTAATAATTTTTCATATAATAAAATTTTCTTATCTTTGACAACCCGTGATTTTTTTCTAATTTTAAAATTTTTCTTATAAATTTTTGTATTACAATGAATGTGTTTCTCTTTTATTTCTTTATTTTTCGCAAAACCATCATGCCTCCGATTTTTCTCATGCCATCGTTGCGTGCGCACTGCCCGCCCAGCCTCGTGCTGCGCGCCTCAAGTGCTGCTTGCTCGCACCCATGCCACGCATCCTACTGCTTGCGACGCGGAGCCCACGCTCATGCCTCCTGCTTGCTGCAGGCCCACGGCATCATCACGCTGGAGCGCACTCAGCCGCCCATGCATCATCGCTCCAGCTGCCTGCTTGCCCATGCAAATGCGTTTTTTTCCACTCCACTGCACCCATTTTTTTGCTGCTGCGCCGCTCACACTGTGTGCCTTTGCTATCTTGTGGGTCTTTTGGGCCTACCGTATTTTTGTTTCTATTCTTTTGCATTCTTACTTTAATAATTCTTCTTTTGATTTTTTATTTTAAAGTAGTTTTGATTTTTCAAAAAAAAAAAAGTCGTTTGCTTACAAGGTATGAGAAAGAGACTGTTTTGCCGTGGCAAAATGGTGTAGTGATCTCTAGATTATTCATAAAAAAAGCAACAAAACAGCACAAGAAAAGTCCTGAGCCACGCTTTGATCTGAACTATCCCAATGGCATCACAATACACAAAGAAGGACGAAATTGTAATGGATGTAGACGTGTACAATTGGCTCATAAATTAATTTCTCAACCTAATTCAACAAACCTTCATTGAAACCCAATTATTGAGCACATTGCTTCTTTTATTTATTAAATTATTATTATATTTTATCGTATGCATCAATGACAAAACAAAATTAATGCTATACCCCATTGAAACCCAATTATTGACCACGTTGCTTCTTTTATTTATAAATTATTATTATATTTTATCGTATGCATCAATGACAAAACAAAATTAATGCTATACCCCATTAAAACCCAATTTTTGAGTACATTGCTTTTTTTTTTATTTATTAAATTATTATTCCTCCCTAGGTTAATTAGCACGTTTTACATCCAAGAAAATACATCAATGAGGTAGGTACGTATCGCATGATGAGCTCAAATAAGCCTAAACCAGAGATTCAAAGCAAACAAAATGCAAAACTAGATAATAGGTTTACAAAACCTATAATATTTCAGCCCAGCCCAAGTATAATTAAAAATCTTTCAAACCCTAAACCCTAATTACCAACCACCAAGCACCATGAAATGAAATGAGGGTCAAGTCATTGGCACATGTTCGATTATTTATTTTGATGTAAGCTTTAAATTTCTGAACCACTCGAGTGAAAGGGGTCAGCGTAATTATTCCAGTCCTTTTCCCTTTGTATGTGGCTAGGCTGATAATAGTTCCCGACAACCAAATCTGAGTTAGACAGATTGCCTACTCACTGATTGAGAATAAGTTTCCCTTCTAATGTAGAAAGTAGAAAATTTTTGTTTGATGTACCGCTCCAAGCTGAACTCATATTCATGAAGTTAATACATTAACACGTTACGCTCCTGCTCCTAACTGTACCTTACGTACAAATCACTTTCACCGCAAAATAAATGCGAAAAAAAGTGGTTAGGCAAGAAGGTCTTCACTCTTCAGCGCCAAGCGCACACAACACATTTCTGGCTTTAATGCGTTCAATTCACAACTTCAACTACGTGCCACAATCTAAATCCAGATGATTGATGAATACCTTCATGCTCCAGACTGACAATCTGATAATAAAAATCTCCTTCGAATCCATCTTATCTGGAACCAACCGGGCAAATTACAACAGATATTTGCTGGTTCCTTTCAGAAGCATTAATTATGTTACGTGATTAAATTTTAATGAATAATATTAAAATATTTCTTGAAACGTACATAATCACCAAAAAGACAATCTAATTTCATTATAAAAATCATTTTGTATTATATTCAATAACTTTTAATTAATAAATTTCATTTTTATAAAACTTTAATCAATAACTATAATTTTCGGTAAACACTATAAATGCACATTCAAACATATATCAGTCTACTGTTTTTACATTAGAAATCATTTTTGTGTATTCTTTCTATGGAAATTTTACATTTTAGGAAGCCATTGAGGTAATGGTTGCTTGCTCTGCAATGGCTTTAAGATAAGCGGAAGAGTCAAAGGCAGAAGAAAGCAGATCACCGAAACGTAAATGGGCTAAATGGAAGCGTGGTGGTGTCATTGTTGCAGATGGATTAACTGGAGGAACCTTGATGACAATTACTGGTGGTAGGTAACCGTTGAATGTTTTCCTGTAAATTTTTTAAAGGAATTTTAATTTTTATGGTAAACAATTTCTCATTGGTGCAGCAACATTAACAGTGTTCACCTTTTATTTTTATTGTTGAATAGTATTGGCTGCCCCAGAAATTGCTGCCCGATTTGGTGCTCTAGCCCTGTTACTGGAGCAAGTGGGTTTGCTGCAGCTGCAAGTGCTGCGGGAACTGTTGCTGGTTCTGTTGCTGTTGCTGCATCATTTGGAGGTGAATGATCATTTACATTCCTTAGGCACCTTCTAGTATCTCCTCAACCATCTTATCATTTCTTTTTTCTCTACAAAGACAAAACAGACGTCTTTGACACATTTCACTATGTATTTGATCTTTGTCAATGGTTGTTATGATGTTAGAGAAGACGTGTTTAGTTTGCATCTCTTCAAATACGTGACTTTTTATATGGAGTAGTATGAGTAAAACCTCCTATTCAACTTGGATATGGCTATGCTTCTTGAATATGAACAAGTTAAAAAAATGTGCTACAATCTCTTTCCAATTGTGTCTTAAGTGCTTTTGGTGTTACCTTTTTTACTGACCTTGATTAAACAAAAATGCTTTGCTATATGGTTGCATAAAATGAACTTTTATCTATTAAAAAGATAATTTCATGATTATCGAGAGGGTTAGGTCCTGTGGCAAGTTTTTACTTTCTTCGTTTGTATGTTTAATGGGGCTTTTAGGTAGACCACATGAAAATTGATCTCATATGCCACACATGTGAGTTTTAAATTTTTGAAACACTCTACAAGGGGTCAACGTAATTATTACAGTCTCTTTTCCTGTGTATGTGGCTAGGCTGATAATAGTTCACAACTACCAAATCTGAGTTAGACAGATCGCCAACTCACTGATTGTGAATAAATTTCACTTTCAATGTACTGCTCCAAGCTGAACTCATATTCATGAAGTTAATGCGTTAACACGTAACCTTCTGCTCCTAACTATACCTTACGTTCAATCAGAGGTTGATGTTCACCATTTATCACTTTCACCACAAAATTAATGGAAAAAGCAGTGCTTAGGCGAGAAAGTCTACACTCTTCAGCGCCCGGCGCACCCAACACATTGCGGCCTTTAATGCGTCTACTTCACAACTTCAACTTCTCATGCCACAATCTAAATCTAGATGATTGATGAATGCCTTCACGCTCTTGTTATGAAATAGACTCCCGCAGCATAAATTTGAAATGGAAATAACACAATAAACAATAAACAATGGGCAAAGGATTTACGTGGTAAAACCCTCTTTTGATTGAGGGAAACCTCCACGGGACAAAGAAAGGA
>JANKKB010027112.1:0-10053 GCA_026225775.1 Bursera palmeri | reverse complement strand
TCTCAGGGTCAGGCGCTGATGAGCACATTGAACTATCCATGTGGCTGAGAGCCCTCACAGCCCAGGCACAACGACGCAAAATTTGGATATTTGTAGACGAAGAATAATAAGACTTTACGTGTCTGTCCAAAGATTCCCCTATCTCGCACGATGAGGCTAGGAGAAGAGGCCTTTTAGTTTTTTCTCTTTTGCTTTGCCAGTAATGATAATCAACGATCTCCCTTCCCCTCTTTCAAGATCCGGCCGCCCCTGACCTAATAAGAACGATTATCCTTATGATTTTAATCGATTTCTAACAATTAACAAGAAATAATTCATTGAATAATTGAATTGTATAAATCAATTATTATTTTTTCGGTGAAACGCATGCTTATGATAACCATGCACGCATGTCTTTGAAATCTTTATAAATGAACAGGGAAAATTATTTATCGGTCTATTGTGGAAGAGTAATAATAGGGATGAAATTAAATCCTTTTCGTTCGTTTCTTGCTTGAAACATCATTATTAATTAATCAATATTTCTCATCTTCTCTTTTAGGTTTTGGCCCAACCATCGCAGCCGAATGTACATATTTGAGAATGCCAGTGAGCCCAATTTTAATTTGCTTTCGAAATCAAAGACTCCTGACTTCAATTTTCTTCCTACCATTATTCATTGTTTGTGTTAATAATATTGGCTGGATAGCTTCATTTTTTACTAACGAAACTATGGAAAACCAAAATTTTTGCCAGGGGAGTTCATAAAGAGGCATAGCTTAGAGCATGGAGACTACATAATGGTATTCAAAGACGATCAGGCCGGATCATATGTGAGTATAGTCATGTTGTCCTATCTCTTTCACTCCTATCATCCAATAATTTATGATACGTTAATTAGTTATTTTGCAGCTGCTTCGTGGGAGAAAGAAAGATGACCATTCTGCAATCCCTACAGTTATGAATAACGGCTCGAATACAAGCTTCCCCAGCTCACTCGAAGAATATTGCAACTCGACGCTTTATTATGCTGAGAACGACCAATATGACTATCATGAAGAGGCAACACCGGACTATCAACAACTTATAAGAACCCCTTGCTGCGAATCCCTCGATCTCTTCTCTCTGAATGAGTAAAGATCATACTATGTATAATCCGTGTCTGCGTGGCGTCAAACCATGAGGACTGTGCTTTCGTCTCGAATCCCTCGATCTCTCCCCTCTCGTTGAATGGAATCTTACTATATAATTGTGTCTGCGCAGCGTCAAATCAAGGTGACTATGCTTTCATCTCTGTTTCGGTGCTATAAATCTGTGATAAATTGCAGCAACTAGTCTTTTCTCCGTCTTGTTTGGTCAGAGACCAGTCCTGTGACCTTTAAATACCTTTTATATATATGTTTGTACTTTTTGTTCGATCTTCAATATTGAGTTAGAGCCTTTACATATTAATTTAAATTTGTGAGGCTATTCCTTGATCGATAATATGGCATAGAAGCTTTAAATACTATATAACAATGTACACAAAAGGGTTTTTTTAATAATTTATCTAGTGATCTACTGTATATGTCACAGTGTACAAATAGGGTTTAATACTTTCTTCCTTCGGCTTCGATCAAATGTCCAGTACCTAGCCTATATTAGCTTGAATTTTTTGGATTTTCTCTTGGTTCAATTTACCAAACTAATATATGAGATCCCATTAATGGAAAATGCTCATTTGTGTGATGAAGGTTGGGAAAACATATCCACTGATGTTACTGCATCGCTATTAGAACGGCTACAAAAAGGGCTGAAACCTGATAAGATAACAATTAAACCGAAGAAGTAACAAATAGAAGGGTATGGACTTGGAAGCCTTCTATTTGTCTATAGAATTATGAGACATGCGTGATACATCGTCCATTAATCCTTTTTTTTTTTTTTAATTAGATAGGGCTGAACCTGAATACCTCCTATTCCCCAGTAGAAATGTTGCAATTTCCACACATGCGATGTAAATGTGATACATCTTATAATTCTGTTAATTAATAGGTTTATGAAAAATGTTATAACATTAATTTATCTTATTAATTAGCTAGCCTCTCGTAGAAATCAAACTTTAATTAGAAAGCATTATAATTGTTGTTCAAGAGGATCCAGCTGCCCTCTTTGATTTTTGGACCAATAATAATGCTGGTTTCAAGAGCCAAAACATTTGACTCTTCACAACATTCCAATATAAAAAATTAATAAATCAAATAATATATAGTAAATGAAGCTAGCTAGCATACGTAAGTGTACTATATGATGGGAAATGTGAGGATCTAATATTGCGAGCCAAAAAGATATGTAATAATCATTTCGCTTTTTGGATTTTTGCTACCAAGGAGTCCGAATCGAATGTTTGTTGAAGGTTTCCACTTGAAGCTTATAGCTGGCTATAGCTTTATGGAGAGAGTCTTAAAATTTAAAACTTTTATCTTCACATTCATGCATGCATACGATGATATGATTTTCCCATTTTATCCCATAATTTCAATTCAACTATACAAGTGAGATTCCTTATAATTATTGTAATTACTATTTTAACTTGGACCTGATGTCCAAGAACATATATATATATATATATATATATCATCAAAAGTTGTGCCTCAATTAGAATATTGGGTTAAAGTCGACAACATTATTGTTTGCTTTCAAACTTTTATAAACAGTCGTTTGTGCCTCATCATATCTTGATCTGAAGACTTTGAAGATCAATCAACATTATAAGTAGACAGTAGACTATAGGTGGCGTGAGCAAGGAGTGGAAGAAATAAATTACCTACCTAATTCGTCCATTTATAGATAATGCGGAAGTATTAGTTAATTCATCACTATAGCTAAATGAGAGAATCCGCAAACTGTCTATTGTTTTATTATAGTGTGTATATATTGCACGATCTAAGCTTTTAAATCAACTGATTACCTAAAATAATATCAAAACTAAAGATCTTAAATCCAAATCCTCTAAGTCTCGTATCACTCTTTGAACTAATTAAGTTCGTCACTCAGTTAAATCAATCTCGATTCTCTTATTTGAATTTTTAGGTGAAGGTCAAATGATTACCAGAAGTAATAAGTAGAGGAAAAACATGCATTTTCTCCACGTATAATGGCTCTAGGCAACCTGCACGTGTTGATATCAAGTTCAATTGATTCCTTGTCTTTATATACTAAAACTGTTGGTAATTCGGCTAGGCTATCAAGTGGTTACTTGAGAGAGCTTAAAAGTGATAAGTGGAAATGAAGTGCATGCATTTTCTATATATTTAGGCTCCAGTCAACTTGTACATGCTGATCAAGACCTTGATTCCTTGTCTATATATACTGGAACTGTAGATAATGTGGCTAGGCTTAGTTGCCTTAAACTATTAGGTAGGTTTAGGTCAAGTGATTACTTAAGGAGCAGATCAAGTAATATTACAGCTCCAAGTAAGTCGTATGTGTTGATCAAAAGTCACTAATGCTTCCAACGTATGCTGCCTGTTTGTTCTCTTATTCTCTTCCGCAAAGCTTGAAAATGAATTCAATCCTTAATTAAAGCCTGAAAGTTGTTACTAACTGAACTTCAAATCCAGAATTCCCAGAAAAACTCACAAGTCTATCTACTATCTCCCACGCACGTCACCCTAATTTTCACACTTAAAAAAGGTCATCACCACAATCAAAAATGAAAGATGTTATAAGGACATGAAGATTGATAGAAAGATGTGAATTAAAAAATGAAAGAATTACGGAACCATAGATTGGACCATCTATCAAACCCTTAAAATTGATGCCGTATCCATCTCAAAAAGGAATGCGCGCGGCCGTGTGTATTATTGTCATCCCTGTTAAGAATCCTTACAACAGGCATTATATCAAATCACAAAGTCATTGTTTGGACGGAGGAAAGTACTGATAAAGTCGCAAACTATTATCTGACAATTCTCGATTGACATTAAGTGCACGGAATTTCCTTACCTCGAGCAACTTTAGATAATCGACGTTTACATTGTCAAGGTTTATAAGAAAAAAAAGAAAGTTTTTTTTTTTTTTTTCGTATTGCCATTCTAAATGGCTGGTACTATATGTGGAAGATGTTATGGACAAAAGAATCTTTGCCGGTTGGCCGCCGCATGCTTTTCCAGACTAAAATGATTCTCGATATGGTTCCATATTTATATTCAAGTACAATTAAATAATTAATATCTTAATTCAAAACGATATATATTACTGCTTAGTTTTAGAAACAAATAAAAGATGTGGATTCCAATGCCGCTAGTTGAATAATCAATATGTATATTAAACACAATTTAATAATTAAATATTTCAAATAAAATTATATATTGATTGGTTTAAAGATGTTAAATCCTTTTTAAGCCTTGAATCTGTCATGGATATATCTCCATAAATCTCAACCGTCAGTTGAGATCAAGATGATGATTGTATATGGGTTTAGTATTAACATGAGCATAATAAGTATGGTACAATACTCATATTTTTTCTCAGAAATATAATATATAGTATTTAAATCTCTAATATTATAATCTTCAGTCACACAGGATTAAATCAATCCATTTTGACAACAAATATATATATATCAATGGAACAACTTAGTTAACTCAGTAATTAATGTCTAAACCTTTACATGTTAGTCTAAGTTTTTAAATTAAGTAATTACTTAATATGGTATCAAAACTAAAGCTTTAAAATTCAAATTCTCTCATCATCATATCATTGTCAAAAATTAAGTCACTCAATCAAATCAATTTTTATGTCCTCGGTAAAACTGTTTAGGTCAAAGTTAAGTGATTATTTCACATAATAAAAGTAATAAGTGGAAAAGAAGAGAATGCATTTTCTCTATATTACAACTCTATGAAACTTAGATGCACATATTGACCCTGCTCTTGATTCCTTGTCTGTATATACTAGAAGTCTGTAGATAATGCGGCTACGCTCAGGTTGCTCTAAACTTTTAGGTCAACATCAAGTGGTTAGTTAAAAAGTAGAAATAATAAAGAGAAAGGAAACGCTTGCCTTTTCTCTATATTATGGCTCTAAGCAAGTTGCAAATGTTGATCAAGTTCTTGATTCCTTGTCTCTATATACTAGGACTATTGATAATACGGCGAAGTTTAGGCTGCCGAAAATTTTTAGGTTTAGGTCAAGTGGTTACTGGAAGAGAGCAGAAGAAGTAATAAGTGGAATTGAAAAGCACGCATGATTTTCTCTTCATTACGGCTTCAACCAATGTGTACTTGTTGATCAAGTTCTTGATTCCTTGTCTATATATACTCCATTGGATAGGCTTGGTGCTCGTTTGCAGAAGAGCAAAAACTGTTGAATGCATTCCCATTTCCCAATTAAGGAAGAGACAATTGTACTGTGAAGAATTTGAATCCTTCTACGTTCAAATTTATCTGAAATGCTACTCTAGTTGTTTGTCCTTTTGAAAAAAATATACATAGCAGCAAATCAGCAAATTTTCTTGATGAAAGTTAGAGTAAACAACAATGGAAGTACTGGCGGTTATGATGAATATTGATCAATAATTGGTCTTTATTAAGAATTTCTGCAATGTGCACTTCATCAAATTCACAAAGGCATCCTAAATTGATTATATATTGTTTGGACGGAAAGAAAGTACTGATCATGAAGTCGTAAAATTATTCTCGGACAATTAATTGTCAATTGACAATTTGACATTTGGCATGCACGGGATATGTTTAATAATTTAGGTAAAAAACATGACTCATCCAAAATATACAGTAAGGAGGTTTAATCCAATTTTATTTCCTTAGCGGCGCCAATACGAACTAATTGATTGGCTTCTCAAAATTTTGTTTTTTCTTGGGGTAAGGTAAACGTGTTATCAAACTTTGCTTAATTCTATCTTTGTTTGATTTCAAAGTCATGTGATGTGTTCATATCTTTCCAATCTTTTCTTGAATATTAAAATTACATTGGAAGTTATATCCATAGAAGAGAAATAGAAAACTCAAAATATAGGATCAGAAATCTAGTAGAAATGCTTAAATAGAAAAGGTCTACCACTATTCACTTCTTGGCAGCAAGAGAAAGGAATCGATGATTCCAACATTTAAGATTCAGAAGATTACGTGACACGACAGAGAGAGACTACTTTAAATTACAGAACATGATATGGACGTAATTTATTATGGCAGGCTAGCTCTGTGGATCTGTTTTGCTTTTCTTGTTGCCGTGGTAGCTGCCTGAAAAGGAAACAAAAACTGTGTAAGATACACAAATTGGTAAATCATATTTGTAAGTAGAACTTCATGGAATTTAACAATACATTTTTTTTTGTTTTGTTTTAATTTTCAACTAGAAAGAGCTTGGAACTGTCTAACCCATGGTGATTGACAAGTTCAAGTCTTTGACCGCCGTCTGTGCCCCAGAACGAATTGCCAATATCCTACAAGTGATTAACTATCAAAGTAAGAAATGTCTACGATTTGTTGCATGATACATATATTCAAATATTTCTGTGAAAATATGAGTACTTGAAAGGTAGCATTGGATCTCTGCTCCTGCTCATGAAGTAACAAGGAATTTGGTGTAGGGAATTGAAAATCCGAGCGACAAGTCTTGTGGAAAAAAAAAAATCAGAAAGTTCAATGAACAAATGAATTTTAACATAAAACGACATCAGAATATACATTAAATTATTAATTATACGGTACCTCCTGGTCAACTGTGAGGTTTGTGTTGAATTCCACTCCAAATTCATTGAATACGGGACTGACAAAAGAGAGTTTTGCTGCAAGAAACTGGAGATGGGAATGAGCATTAGTGGTTTTTGCATAGTAAATAAATGAGTAATATGAAATTAATTAGTCACAGTTCAATTAAGCTGTTTGTTGAAGAATTTTATTTACCTCTACTTCAGTTTGTAGGGTTTGGACATACTTGATTATTTCATCCAGTATGAGAGCCTTGCCAGTGACCTGCTATGATAAATTCAAATGAAAAATGTGACAATTGAATGTAGAACAAGAACCAAACTTCTGAATTTGAACGCGACAGAAGACATAAGACTTGTCGTTTCATGGCGTTTGCCATGCCTCCTAAACTTTCAAAGTCAGAGGTCTCACAGGCATTAATGACGACTATCAGAATGGTACCACTTTGACTGTAATTATTAGAATTTGTCAGCCCCTAAAATTAGAATAGAAGCTATTTCAAATAAACCAAGCATATGCACAGTAGAATGTCACCTTGTCACAGCCTGGAACCAGCGATTGCAGCATCTTCAATTTCACACTGATTTTCTCTCTTCTTACCTGTAAATTCATTCAAGAAATTTATTGAAATATTCAACAGGTAAGGAATAGATAAATATTTCAGCTGACATTTTGCCCAGAAAATAGAAAATAACAAATTTCATTAAAAGGATCGAAGGTTTAAATATAAAGTTAAGTCTACACCATTACAATTCAAATCTCCTCCTTATATCATTAAGGATTAAAGAGAAAACCTCAATAAAAAATCTCAAGAGGTACCGAGTGTGTAGGTGGGTAATTACCCTCTCAGCCAGGCTGTGACTGTCTGTGGCTTGACCTCTCCGTGCTCTGACATGAACAAAACCACTTGGAGCTTCTTTAGCAACGTTCTTCTGTTTCTTTGAACCAGCTTTGGTCTTTCTCTCCTCCACCTTTCTCAAGCTACTAGTGCACTTTCTTTCTTTCTCACCTTCGCCTTCTCTTTCTACCTAATTAAAGCAAACCCAGAACAGAAAAAAGCAGATCAAAATGGCATTACTAAGTGAATCTTCATGGAAATATAACAACGACATTTTTCTACTAGTAAATTAAGCAATATTATATATACCTTTACATCCATGTTCTTTCTCTTCTTCCCCACGGGTGTCTCCAGTTGAGGAGTAGATAGTTGATCACCACAAACAGGCTCAAACACGATGGGTGATGAAACTGAATAATTTTCCTGCTTTGCTGTCAAAGAAATAGGATCATGATCATGATCATCAGTACCATCACACGAAAAAGGGAGTTGTTCATATACATTGCAGCAGCTTTCACAGATTTGGGGATGCAAAGGAATCTCCTGGAGATATTCATTTGAGAGCATTGGGGAAACACAGGTTTTGGTAGTAATAATGGTTCCTTCCTCAGTTAAGCTAGACATGTTGTTCGAAGTGGTTGGCACAAGAAACGAGTCAAAAACAAAAGCGGGATGCGGGTACGAAAAGGCTGCCATTTGATGGGCGATTGAAATTAAATGTAAAGCAAGAGAGAAAATGAGATGATACACAGAAATGGCAGGATGATGAGGATGATGTAGTGGGTCTGTGAGGAGTGTGAAGGTACGTCTATAAATACTAAAAGGGAAAGAGAGAGAGAGAGCATTGATGTGAGAAATCCTCCATGTTTTTCATTTAAATGCTGTCCTTTTGATTACGAGTAAAAAAATTAATTAACAGGTTTTGGCTCTTTCGGTAGGAAAATGAGAGCTTGTGGAATTCTAGTTGTTGTTTAGTAATTGACAGATGAATGCCCGCTGTGTAACGCAGAACTGTGCATGGTACGTCATCTCTATTTGCTACACAAACATGACGTAAACAAGTAAACTTTTCATACCAATTGTTTGATACTATTAGGTAAATTAATTTACGTGATTAATATGACACATGATGAATTTGAATACAAAGACCTTACCTTTGAATATTATATTAATTAACCATTTAATTCAAGAATTTAAATCTTAGGTATGAATCTAGCTACAATAATGATATTTAGATTTAAAACTATTATACTAATCCCTATTTTCTAACATAAGTAGATATTATTTCAATGGAAGAAAGCGTTTGATAGAACTAGCTCAACATGTGTTTATGAGCTGATGAGGTAGAATCCTTCTGCCCATATGGCTACAGAGAAAGAGAGAGAGAGAGGATTGTGTTCTTGTGCCGATTGCCATCGATAGAAAGCCTCAGTTCATGGAAGGAGAGGTGGGGTTGATGTTAAGTTTTTAAATTTCATGATGCATGCACGTCGGCTTCTTTAGATTATACATATAGTACTACTCCAGATCTCTTTACCTCTCCATTTTAAACATGTTCGGTGGGTAGCCCAGCCGATCTTTTTGAAAATTAAATTTTATTAAACTAACAAAATCAGGACAAGTCTAGCGTATATAATATTGCTTAATCTCTGTTTTTGGTCAAAAAATCTTAATTATTTGAACTTGATGTTAAGTAAGATGTTTACTTGATCTCATCTCTTTGCGAGGGTGTGATTGGTAATAAGTAATAAACATCTTTTCAATATATTGATGGCTAATAATATTATTCTTACAAGCTATTTTATACAAATTTAACATACAAATTGATGTAAAATGTAACGATTGGATGAGTCAATTTAAGAAATTAATAATTTTAATTAAGGTGATGATGTGTAACCATGCAATCATGTGACATAGTTTGTATAAGTGAGTTAATTTGTAACAAAAATTTGTAAATAACATCTTTTCAATATATTGATGGCGAAAAATGTTATTCTTATAAGAGAATTTACGGGAAAATTTTGTAAACATTAATACCTTATATAACCCCTTATTAATAATAAATTCTATGATTAATTATTTTCCAAAATAACTTCTTCATTTAATCTACACACTCACCATTTAACAAAAATCTATTATTCTGCAACACTTTTTCACCTTTAAATCTTTTAAGATTACAAAAGCTATCAAGCTTAATTTCTACCAAATCTTTTACAGGAGAATACAAAGAGAATGAAGAACACAAAGAAGCACAATCATCAAAGAAAATCTTTTGAAGCGAAAATAGATTGATTGAAATGCTTCTACCCTAATAATTTTCCAAGTTGCACAAGAATTCACAAGATTGATCAAAAGTGAATTTTGCGGATTGTAGAGATGTTCTTGAGCTTGGAGAAAATAAATTTCTTAACACAAGACAAATATCATAGGTGTTAATTTCTTAAAGTTAATGATAAGCACTTAAAAGTGTACATTTATTATGAGTTTAAATATCATTTTTACACTTTAAGTGCTATTAATTTA
>JANKKB010027110.1:0-10045 GCA_026225775.1 Bursera palmeri | reverse complement strand
AAATTAAGTCTTTTTTTTATATATTTTAGTAAAGATAAAATGGTAAATTTATTAAAATATAGAAATCAATAGATGTTAACTAACAGAATTTTTAATTAGAGGACTTCAGAAGAGATTTTTTCAAAACTTAAGGATGAGAGAAAAGAAAAATGGCAAACGTCCCATATGAGTGAAAAAAGAAGAAAAGTTAGGGGTGGTCAATGATAATTACTCATTTCAAAATTAATTAAGATGCAAGCTATATTAATAAAGTAAAAAGGCAACAAGAGTGATTTTTTTTTTTGGCAAAAAATTATTTCTGAAATTTGTAAAATTACATTTAAAAGCAAGTTTCTATCTGTGAATGCACTTAAACGACAGAAACTTAAAAAAAAAGAAAAAGAAAAAGAAAAATGTAGTGCACAAAATGTCTATAGCCCAAGGCCCCCAATATACCAAAAATTATTATAACATAAAATTTCAGTTAAAGGGTATGGGCAAACCGTGTTTGGTCATATCAATAATCTTAAACCAAATAGTATCGATATTATATATTTAAATAATATAATATTTAAATAAATATTTATATTATTATGACTTAATTTCGTATTTTTATTGATAATTATTTATTTTTATAATCTTATAGTGAGAAGAGTTATCAAATCAATATAAAAAAAATTATATTTTAATTTTTTTATTTATTAAATTATAATAAATTAAAAATTATAAAAAAATAAAAAAATTATATAAAAAATAATTTACGGTAACTTAACCTTTAAATATAAAAAACTAAGAAAAATTTATTAATGTCGGATTGAACGCAAAGAAATAAATAAAAAGACACTTACCATGTCGGCCTTGCCCCCTTAAGTTGACTTTTTGGTCTTTTTTTTTTAATTTTTGTTATTATGAATATAATTAAGAAAATTTATAGTAAGCTGACGCGAAACTTCGCAGAGGTAAATTATATCTGTAGAAACTTGTGAGATAAGGGGCCCGCTATACCGTAACTTTCCAGAAAACTTAACGGGACCTTCGATTTAAAATTGTATTTAAAAAAAAAAAAATTGAAGCAGACAAGAAGGGATAGAAATTCTCTAATATTTGCGTCGTGAGTGGCGGCCTCTCTCTCAGCTTGGCAACCTGGAAATTTCGCTGTATGTTCTCACCCGCGGGTTCAATCTCACTCGCGTTGCTCGACGCGTTTGAAAAACAACAATATTAGGCATGTTAAAGTCGGCGGTATTAACATTTTCGGTATCGTTTATTTTTCTTTATTATTATCTTTTTTAAAAAAAGGAGATTTTTCACGTGAGTGGCAACGAGATTACGCGTTTAACTCGCGTGGAATTATTTAGAAAAAGAAGAAAGAAAGAATCCGCCCTCAATTAACTTTTTCCCTCCCAGTTTATTTTAACCCAAAGAAAAAGTCCTTAACCTGCGCCACCCGGGTTTCTTAACCAATCCCTATTTAACGTGCGCCACTTTTGAGCAAGAAAAATTCACGCATTTCTCAAGGAATCAATCATCTCCCCTCTTCAAAATTCTTTGAATTTTAGTTTTAGTCCAGGATGCGATTCCGACTGTTTGGATCCAAGACTTAGACCATTCTACTCCTCTTTGCTTCGAAGAATTTTGGATAATATAGTAATATAGGGTTTGGTTCGGTTTTGTTTTTGCGGGCTATTTTTTTTTTTTTTAGTTTAGGTGATGTTGATGGCGGAGAATAGCGTGCCGATTGACGACGACTTTGTCGATGCCGGTGAAGACGGATTGTGCATCGATATGGGCACTTTGTTGGACATTCTTGAAGAGGAGAAGGAACCTGATCGTGTGCAGGTAGGGTTTTTTAATCGAAGAATTCGGATTTGGATCGAAATGATTCGTTTTGCAGTTTAGGAACTGTGATTGAGTTTATAATTGAGTATGTGTTCTGTGTGTTGTTAGTTGAAAACTGGATTGTCGAAGATGCTGAGTTGCGTGTACTGATTGAATTCTTGTGAAACTCTGTTCGCCTTCATCAACTTTAGTGCTTAGTTTTTTTATCTTTTGTTTACATGTGTAACTTGATCGATCGAAACCGTGAAAGAAGAAAGATGGAACAGCTTTGCGAAGGAGTAAATGATAACCAACTTTTTGGTGCATAGTTATTGTTACTATAGGAATCTAAAAGAGAAGAGACGTGAAGAATGATTGTAGTAGGATTTAGGATTACTGAGGCTATAGCCGATGAGAGTCAGTTGCTTATATTTTGAAGTCAACTTTGCCTGTAGAATTGTCAATGTTCAGTTTATACATAGTTTTATATGAAGAAGGTGAATAAACTTGAGGTTTAAAATTCAGTGCACTTACTAAAACTTTTCCCGTTTTTAACACCGCCTTGGTTCAAGTTAGTTCTTAGTATTCTTTGGCTTTCATTATATATATATATTTTTTCGAATTATGTTACTATTGGTTGATCAGTCAGTCTTGTATTGAAGACTTATAGTCAACTTTTTTTTGGGATGTTTATCGTTCCCTTGGTAATTTCAACATCCTTCTCAGGCATGAGGTTGGGAATGGTTTTGTATATCATTGCTGTTTCTTATTTAAGTCAGCTACCTTTTAAACTGTATAATGATATTCTTTGTGGGATTCTGACCTGTCATATCGAACTGCAGAGTAGTTTAGAAGATGTGTCATTAAAGAATTCATCGCAAGAAGAGTCAGCCCCGGAGGTTGAAAATCACGATAAGTTGCAGCTTCTTAGTGGTAAAATAAATTTAATTGTTTTATTCCTTGCTTCTTGTTACATTTATACTACTAAATTACTTTTTAGATCATTAATGAGATGCTGATGGCTGCAAGTGAGATTGGAATTGAATATGTGATGTTATGTCTCATTTTGAATCTTTCTGTTCTTGATTTATTGTTTAGGATATCAGGAAGATTTCATGGATCCTGTTACATCTTGCCCTTCATATGACTTAGAAACTTCAGATGCTAGAATAGGGGGTTCAGGTGTATGTTATACCCAGCTGGAACCCACAGAAAAAATGTGCTCTCCTGTGCAAACCTGTTCTGCAAGTCTTAATGACTGGTTCCCACCAACTTCAGGGGCTTGCTGCCCAGAAAGGGTCAGGAAATCTAAATTTGAGACACCTGGTTGTAGTACGGCCTCTAGCTTTTCTGAAGGAGATGGTAACCATTTTTACTATCCCAGAGAGAATATGGATTTTCAAGAGGATAAAACTGGAATTCAGTTCGGGCTTGTGGGAAGCCAAATTGATTCCAAATGTATGTAAGCTCTTAATGTTGTTCATATTAAAGTTTTATGTAGATTAATTCATGTATCCTTTAGTTTTACATATATGAAATTGTTAAAATTGCTGATTCCTATGTTTTCTGACAGTTGTAGATGCTTCACATAGCCCTAGCGTGGAGAATTTAGATGTGGAATATGCTGCTTTAAGAGAAAATAGGTTGGGATCTTTAGGAAGACCTGAAAATAAAGCATTTACATTTTTAAGCGTACCCTTCACAGATGCAGATGTGACTTCACATAATGTAGCTTCAACTGATTCTACGATCTGTCATAGTTCTGAAGTTATTAGTGATGTTGATGACCATCTTTCAGCTATACATTATTACATGAACACTGGTAATGAATTTTTTGAAGATCCAAGTATTTTCCATTTCCAATATTTCCCAAATAATGAAGAAATAACAACCAACACTAAGGATCAAGGGGAGTTTCCAACAGAGAGTGCATGCTCAAGTAGTAGGATGGGCTTAAATGCACAAGGGGGAAAAAGTAACGGATCTGTATCTGAGTCACCCATGATTGATTATTTTGATGTAAATGGTCAGAGTTTTAGACGTGAAGATAGTAATAATGTTTCACCAACTTATGGAAATTCTCTTTCAAATATTGACATAGAGTCGCGTGGTTATTCTCATTCAAATTTTAGGGATGAGGGAAGTGACGAACTAATTACCTCTGGGAGCATGATGAGCTGCTCTGTTGATCCGATTGATGAAGTCATCAGTAGACATTCTTCTTACCATAACATTGGCAATTATTTTCCTTGTGAAGACAAAAAGCAGTGGTTTAATGGTGTATCGTCTTCTTTGTCAATCCAGAAGCATCTGGCTCATGCTAAGGAGGAGAAAGAAGGCATGATTGAATCTAAGAGAGATTATCAATGCCAAGAAATAATTGATGGAACTTCTGCTAGATCTCCCATTGATGCAGGAAATTTGAATTTGTATTTGAATACCTTGGACCAACATTTTCCCCATTCTCAGGTGTCTGCGTCAAGTAAGAAACAGTTGGGTTGTTTTAAGGAAGAAAAGGAGGTTGAACTGATTAAACCTGGTAGTCTGGGTTCCCATATCCCAAAAGTGAGCCCTGAATCGATTCAGAGTAATTCCTCAGATTGCAAATCCCTTGTTGATGATGACCCTGATATATGTATTCTTGAAGATATCAGTCAACCTGCCCGTTCAAATCAATCTCTGGTACTGGGAAAGAGTTTTGCTACAAGTCAACCTGCATCTTCGAATAATTCTTATGTGTTTGGGAACCCTGGTGTAACGTCACATCACTCGTCTTGTAGTGGTACCTTGAACACAGGAAGCCCTTACCTGGGAGTTGGAGGCTTGAGGCTTAGGGCTTGTGATGAGCGGAATATATTTCAAGCTGCTCTGCTGGTTAGTGCAATTAGTTAGGGTTTGATGCATTTTTTGTAACTTGGATATACCTATAAGTTGAACACTGGGTCCAAATAGAATAAAATTTGAAATGGCTTGGAATTGAAACAAAATTGCATCTCCAATCAGGCAGTATCTATATTACATTAATTACCAGAATGTTCTTATACTCTCTGACTTACATGTTGCTCATATGATATTATGTTTTCTTCAATCTAGTGTTCTTTCTGGTTTTAAACGCCTTTGTTACTAGTGCTATGAGTCATAGGGTTTAGTCTCTTGTTTGGATGAAGTTCAAGGGAGCTCAACTTTTCATGTTAATAATAATGAGATTTTGGAAAAATATCGGAATTGGTATGTAATTTCGTCAAAATTTTCTATTCAATACATAAGAAATTCTGTTACCTACATTGCTTGTGGATTATAGAAGTTTCCCCAGTTGCTTTTGCACCTATGTTTCTCCCTAAAGCTGAGCCATTGGCTTGCTCCCCTTTGGGGAGAGTTTACAGAGTACTTATTTATTATTATTGTTATTATTTCTAATATTTAAGATTTCCTTACAAAAGTGACTCCCTTTACATTGGTGACCTTGTTAAATTGTTGAAACATTTGATAAGCAGTGAAGTGCAGCTTTTCTAACTTCAACCAATCAAGATATTTTCAGTTTTTTGAGAATTTAAAAGTGATATGTGGAATCTGAGTTCATGCTCTCTGGATATTTATGTTTGAAAGAAATTAAGTCTTGAAGAAAAAAATGCTGACGAGTCTGAAATTTTAAAATGCTTCACAGGATCTCTCTCAGCCAAGATCTGAAGCTAGTCCGCCTGATGGTGTTCTGGCAGTACCTCTTCTGAGACATCAGGTTTTGAATTTTTCCTTTTTATCTTTTCTTTACAAATTTGATTGTGGAAGTTTGGGGGTTGTTACTCTGTTAACAAAATTCCACCTTTGAATTATGAATATAGAACAAAATAATAGAAAATCAATTTAATTGTGCCTATTTGAAATCATATGTGATAATACAATGTCTTTCATATAGAAGCAATTTTATGAAATTAATATCAATGGGTGTTTATTGAGTTGGCATTGCTTCACTGCAAGAGAAAAAGGATCAAGATACAAGATTTTTTATTCTTTGTTTTACTGGAGACTGTTATCCAAAATACTATAATATCCAGGGTCATTACTCTTTTATGTCCGGTCAGTTAATATGTTTAAACTAGAAATTTTTTTTTATTTGTTTGTTGATTTTCTCTCTTTATTTCTTTTGGGGACAGCGAATAGCTTTGTCATGGATGGTTCAAAAGGAGACATCTAGCTTGCACTGTACAGGAGGAATTCTTGCAGATGATCAGGTTGATTGCTATAGTTTTTTGTTGCTTAGACTACTTGATGATAGACCAACAATTACTGTCTTTTGATTTTCTTCTGGGTTAATATAATCGCTCTTGCAGGGACTAGGAAAAACAATATCAACTATTGCGCTTATTCTTAAGGAAAGACCTCCAACTTTTGCCGGGGAGAATGCTAGCAAATGTAAATTTGAAACTCTGAATTTGGATGATGATGATGAAAACAACAATGGGGTTTATGATCTTGATAGAATAAAGCAAGAGTCTGATTACTCTCAAGTTAATTCAAATGGAAGTTCAGTGAGGAGGTTGAATTCTGTTGAACATGCAAAGGGCAGGCCAGCTGCTGGAACCCTTGTTGTTTGTCCTACAAGCGTACTACGGCAATGGGCTGAGGAGTTGAAAAATAAGGTAACAAGCAAAGGAAACCTTTCTGTTCTAGTATACCATGGAAGCAATCGAACTAAGGATCCTTATGAGCTGGCCAAGTATGATGTTGTTATTACGACATATTCAATTGTCAGTATGGAGGTCCCAAAGCAGCCTCTTGTCGATAAAGAAGATGATGATGAGAAAATAAAGGCAGAAGGTGGTGATGTTCCAGCAATGAGTTTCTCTGGTAAAAAGAGAAAATATCCACCTAGTTCTGATTCAAAAGGTCTGAAACACAAGAAGGGAGTGGATGGTATGCTGCTTGAGATAGCTGCTGGACCTCTTGCAAGAGTTGGGTGGTTTAGGGTGGTCTTGGATGAGGCCCAAAGTATAAAGAATCACAGAACCCAAGTTGCTAGGGCCTGTTGGGGTCTTCGTGCTAAACGTCGGTGGTGCTTGTCAGGGACTCCTATTCAGAATGCAATTGATGATCTTTATAGCTACTTTAGATTTCTCAGATATGACCCTTTTGCTGTTTATAAGTCATTTTGTGCTTCAATAAAAATCCCAATAACTAAGAATCCAATGAAAGGTTACAAAAAGCTGCAAGCTCTCTTGAAAACAATTATGCTACGTCGAACCAAAGGTGAGATTGAATAACTTGTGTGCTTTTTTAGAACAAAGTGCGGCTTTATACTTTTCATTGATTTGATGATCCTCAAAGTCTGTAATGATTTTATGTCACCTTAGAACTCTTAGAGCTGTCATTAACATCACTGATAGTTGTAAAATGTTGGATTCTTTTTTGGTCATTTCACTAGTCTTAGAGCTTAATTGGGTATTGAATTGTTTCTTTGATAGAGCATCTGTTTCGTTAGTCTTTCATTGATAATTTAGATTACTTTTCAAAAGTTTATTGTGTTTGACATAATTTCTTAATTCTATATTTGATTAAAATATATAAAGAAAAAAGTAAAAGGACTGCTTGTTTAAACTCTTGATATAGCAATATAAATTCTTTTCATAACGAGTGCTCAATTTTTTTTTAATTTTCTATTTTTTATATATAAATATTTTGGTTTCAAAGGACTAGTTTCTGAAAAGTTACTGTTTTGAGTTGTTCTAAAAATTTAACATTTGTAAGGTGCTTGAGGACTTTATTTGTATTTGCATGTTCAATTATCTTTCTAGTAATTTGGGTGGTTTGATGTGCATTTCACTATTGTGGGATTGCTGTGAGGCCTGCAATAATATGGAGATTACTGCAATGTCTAATTGTCATCTGATGGGTATCATATGATCTAGGCACACTTCTTGATGGGGAGCCCATTATAAACTTGCCACCTAAACTTATAGAGCTTAGACAAGTCGATTTTACAAAGGAGGAACGTGATTTCTATAACCAACTAGAGATCGATTCACGTGATCAGTTTAAGGTATGATTTTGTTGTGTAAAAGTAGTTTAGGCATTTTAGATTTTCTTTTCTGTTTCTTGTGATTTATCGTTTCATGTGTTAAGCATATCTACTTGCTTTTGGTAATTTTGTCTCTTTGCAGGAGTATGCAGCTGCTGGGACTGTAAAGCAGAATTATGTGAACATTCTGTTGATGCTGCTGCGCCTTCGTCAAGCTTGTGATCACCCTCTTCTTGTTAAGGGATTTGATTCAAATCCTTTTTGGAGATCCTCAGTTGAGATGGTAAAGAAGCTTCCTCAGGAGAAACAAAAGTATCTTCTAAATTGTTTAGAAGGTTCTTTGGCAATCTGTGGAATCTGCAATGTATGTGGTTACAGCTTTTGTCTTAGTTTTTTAATTTTTAAATTTATTAATAAATAACTTCTATATGCTTTAGCAATTACGCATTTACTATTTTAGCTGAGTATCTAGCTATTTTGACTATTTAGGGATCGAGAATTACACTTGTCTAGTGAATGATTAGTCCTGTTTACTGTATTACCTCATGTTACTTTTAAATATGCTAATAGCCATTGAGATAGAAAATCTTTATTAACCTATTTCAAATCATTATTCTGATCAAATACGAATTTGGCTGCTTTTGTTTTGATGCATTTGCTGGTTTTCCGATAGGATGCCCCTGAAGATGCTGTTGTGTCAGTCTGCGGTCACGTCTTTTGTAATCAGTGCATCTGTGAACATCTTACTGGTGATGATAATCAATGCCCTGCAACAAATTGTAAAGATCGTCTCAGTAGGTCTTTGGTGTTCTCCAAAGCTACATTAAACAATTGTCTCTCAGAGCAGCCTGGACAAGACAGTTCCGCTGGTTGTGTTTCTGATTTTGTCGAGGCCTTAGAACCTTGTTCCAATGGTTCATGGTATAACTCATCCAAAATTAGGGCTGCTCTTGAGGTCCTGCAGACACTATCTAAACCAGGGAAACCTTCATCAATGAATACTTCTTTACAGAATTCTTTTGATAGAAGTACTTGCTACCCTGAAGATTCATATGGCCTTCATGCAGAAGATTCACCTGCAAATATTTCTTATGGAAAAAAATTGGTTGGTGAGAAATGTTTGAATGATGTGATTAAGGTAGGTGGAGAGAAAGCAATTGTGTTTTCGCAGTGGACGAAGATGCTGGATTTGCTTGAAGCTTCTCTTAAAGATTCTTCCATTCAGTATAGAAGACTTGACGGAACAATGACTGTTCTTGCCAGAGATAAAGCTGTAAAGGATTTTAACACCCTCCCAGAGGTATGTGGTGTTCACATCTTAGAAATTTTTAATCTTGGGATGTATTTTTCATACTATTTCTATTGTCTTCCCTTGGTGTAAACAATGGATTTAATAATTATATAACAATGTTTGATCCCTTTCAATGTAGGTGACTGTTATGATTATGTCTTTAAAAGCTGCTAGTCTTGGACTAAATATGGTTGCTGCTTGTCATGTTCTTCTTTTGGATCTGTGGTGGAACCCAACAACTGAAGATCAAGCAATTGATAGGGCACATCGCATTGGGCAGACTCGTCCTGTTACAGTTTTGCGGCTAACTGTTAAAAATACCGTTGAAGATCGAATTTTGGCTCTACAGGTAGATCATAATGACTTTTTATGTTTTCTTTTGTTTTTGTTGGGTCTATAAGGTTAGTTCATATCTCATTTAAGGGGAAAAATAAAAAAAAGAGAAAGGAAGAGAATATATATGGACATTCTAGGCATGGGTATACTTTCAGTTTTATAGAAAAATTGGTATGTAATTTGCTAGATTTCTTCTTGGATATTAAAAGTGTGTTTGTTTTGGCTTATCTATTACCTAAAAGAGCTTTGTGTAAATATTCTATCTTAAATTGTTTATATCGTTTAGTTGCCCCTTAATTATTTTATGTCTTCTAGGATAAGCTTAAAATTTAAGCTTTTTGATGAGCTCTTTTTGAGCTAATTTAGAGTTTTGCAATGTTAATGATGCCCTTATTTAATTTAAAAGTTATACTTATTCTTCTTTTATTCTATAATAGAAAACACTTGTTCATTTATTTAATCAAATTACATGCAACTTTTTTAATAAAAGCTCTAGTTTTACATGCTTTACTCTTATAATATCTAGTCCTATAAGCTCTACTTAAAGAAAGTTGAAACAACTGGACCCTAAGAGATGACTCAGGTTAACAGCTAAGATGTTTCCTTTG
>JANKKB010027109.1:0-10044 GCA_026225775.1 Bursera palmeri | reverse complement strand
TTTTTTTTTTTTGAGTTTCAGAAAAAAAATTAATAACAAGAAACTAGACGGGTTTCAGCCGCACAGGAGAAGAGAGGCCCAAAACAACTCAAATATATTATTTAAAACGTTTGATTGTTGAGCTATTAGTAGTCAGATTAATTTATGTTTCGCATATATATTTTTATATATTTTAATTATCAACTTAGGAATACTAATTATACAACCAAAAAATCTATACAATGTTAGATTGCTTTAGATAAAAATATAACTCATACCACCAATGAGTTCTGGTTTCTATCATTCATATAGAGCAACAAATGTGCTTTTGATGTATTTCTTTCGAGATTATTTTTAAAAAAGATTAATAATTCTTTAAAAACTTATCAATGGAAATTTTTATGGAGACTATGCTCCTAATAAAACTAATGATTATTTAAGGTAGATTATTATACTTGCTCCTTTGATTGAGTCTAAACTGTTGCTTGAACAAAAAATACAATTATAGACCACTTTGCCAATTTTCGAGAGAGGTGAAAAAATGAAATGATGCCCTTCCATTAATCAATGGGAGACAATCCACATCAAACGTAAGGATTAAAATTTTTGGACCCTCTAATTTCAGTGTATAAATGCTAAATAACCGATAATAATAAAAAAAATTAAAACACTAAAGAGTAATTGAATTCTTTAACCAGAAAAATAAAGACCCATTTAAGGAAAATGCAATAAAACATTGATAAACAGTAAGCCAGCCAAGCCAAACTGTTAGTTCTCGGATCCAAGTATATGTGATCCAACCCGGCATCGTGATGTGGTTCCTTATCCTCAAGGTATGTCTTATAATCCAAATGGAATCCATGAACAATCAAAACACTTGAAGTTGAACCGCCAAACTCCTTCCTAGTTGGTCTATTTCTCCCTGCACATTCACCACTTACAGGTACTTTCTCTCACTCTAAAAATGAATGTTCAATGGTAATTGAACAACCAAAGACCATTCAAAATGACCCCTTTTTCCACTGAATTTGCTCGTCATAACCTTGTCTTCACCACCCAACACCTCAAACCTACTTCACATTCACAACAGACTACCATATTCAGCTGCATAAACCCTAAGGCTCATGGAAACATCAACTCCAGAAACCCAGCAAGGGTGAGGGTTTCTTCTGAAACAAGACCAACTCATTTGCTATCTTTTGATGACAAAGAGACCAAGTTCATGAAACTCCTCAAGAAGTCCTTGAAGGCAGGCAAGTATGATGAGTCACTCTACTTTCTTGGGTGTATGGTCAGTAAAGGTTGCAAGCCTGATGTTGTTATTTGTACTAAGCTCATTAAACGGTTGTTTCATTCAAGAGATAGTGAGAAGGCTGTTAGGGTAATGGAAATATTGGAAAAATATGGTGAACCTGATGTGTTTTCGTATAATGCATTGATTAGCGGGTTTTGTAAAGTGAATCAAATTGATTTTGCTAATAAGGTTCTTGATAGGTTGAAAAGTAGAGGTCTTTCACCTGATGTTGTTACTTATAATATATTGATTGGGAGTCTTTATAATAGGGGAAAGACTGAGTCAGCTTTCAAGGTTTATAATGAATTATTGAGGGATAATTGCAAGCCAACTGTGGTTACCTACACAATTTTGATACAGGCAACCATGCTTGAAGGTGGGAATGATAAAGCTATGAAGCTTTTGGATGAGATGTTATCGAGGGGGCTTAAACCTGATATATTCACTTACAATGCTATTATTAGGGGAATGTGCAAGAAGGGCATGTTGGATCAAGCTTTTGAGTTTATTAGGAGCTTAAAATCTAGAGGCTGTCAGCCAGATGTGATTTCGTACAATATTTTGTTACGCACACTCCTGAGTGAAGGGAAATGGGATGCCGGAAAGAAACTAATGACTGAGATGATTTCTGCTGGTTGTGAGCCTAATTCTGTTACTTATAGCATTTTGATTAGTTCCCTCTGTCGTGATGGCCAAATTGAGGATGCAGTAAATGTATTGAAGGTCATGAAGGAGAAAGGGTTAACTCCAGATGCTTACAGTTATGATCCCATAATTTCTGCATACTGCAAAGTTGGGAGATTGGATTTAGCCATTCAATTCTTGAATTATATGATCTCAGATGGTTGCTTGCCGGATATAGTGAACTACAACACAATTTTGGCCACTTTCTGTAAGCATGGAAATGCTGATCAGGCTTTGGAAATCTTTCATAAACTAAATGAAGTTGGTTGTCCTCCAGTTGTGAGTTCTTACAACACAATGTTCAGTGCACTGTGGAGTTGTGGGGATAAGATTAGGGCTCTGGAAATGATATCGGAGATGATAAGCAAAGGGATTGGACCTGATGAGATTACTTACAATTCACTCATATCATGTTTGTGCAGGGATGGAATGGTAGATGAAGCTGTTGGGTTGTTGGTGGACATGGAAAGCACCAGGTTCAAGCCAACAGTTATTACTTATAATATTGTCCTTCTTGGATTTTGCAAAACACGTAGAATCGATGATGCCATTGAAGTATTGGCAGCAATGGTGGAGAAGGGATGCAAGCCAAACGAAACCACTTATGTGTTGTTAATCGAAGGGATTGGTTTTGCAGGATGGCGAGCTGAAGCTATGGAGTTGGCTAACTCCCTTGTTAGTATGCGTGCTATTTCTGAAAATTCTTTTAAACGTTTGAACACAACCTTTCCTTTACTCGATGTTTACAGAGAACTCACTATGGAAACGAAGAATTAGCTCCTGTTGATCGATCTTCCTAACATGTCTTTTATTCCGTTATCTGTCTGTTTGGACATTTAAGGCAGAGAATGCTCGAACAATAAAGATAAACCAAAGGCAAGAACAGTTGTGTGAATTAAAAGAGACTTTTGAATCAAATCTCATTCCATTCCATGTATTCATCTGTTTGGTTGGACTTGAAGGCTCAATGACGAGTTTCAGTGAATTGTAAAAATGAATTATAAGTGGCTTGACGGAAGCATATATAATGGGACACATAATTGGAGAAAGAAGTTACCATGTTCTTCAAGAAGAAAGATTGAGTAACTCATCCATGATCAGATTCCTTTTATTTTTTGTTTTGACACTACTGAGGAGAGATCATTGGCTTTGCAATACAACACATCAGAGGAGCAATGTTGTATATTTGGTATGTTTTGACCCTCATTACATTGTTAATTGGAATTTTTTACCAATAGAAAAAATGTCTGTATCAAGCTTCTGCATAGCATTCAATGTAATTTATTCTTTTGGAGCATGTAACTAGTATAGCTATATGCTAACTCAGCAAATCTGGAATAGTTCCTGGCTCCTGGTTCTGAACGTTTAGTTAACAAGGGTTATTTGTTTTGCTCATTATATGGAGCAGCCCCTAACAAACATCTTATAATGTTATGGACTACATTGGATTTGTTAAACTTGTAATGGCTGACGCAGACAAAAAATTTCAAAAAGTACTCCTTTTGAATATCAAAATCGTTCATGAAAGCAGCAACAAACCCCTTTTGAATTCTATGAAACATGTGGTCCGGCTGTTAAACAAGGTATCAAGTATGAAAAGAAAAGCGGGGTAATAAATTTTTAGGGGATTTGCAAAAATAATCAAATTGAGGGGGGTATTTGGCACATTAATATTTCTCTCATTTTCTATGATTTTTCGAACCAATCTCATGTGTTTTGACCAAACTAGCCCTGTATCTTGTTTTATGTTATCTTGTTTAAACTTTGTTCTCTTTGAGTTCTAACTCTCTCACTATTTAAAATTGGTTTAGATTATGAATAAGTTTTAGAAAAATAGTTTAAAAATGATATAGGATAGATTATTTTAGTAAGATTTGTGAAAAAAAAATGAAGTTTACAATGAGTTACAGCATAATCGATTTTAAAACTTATTCTACAACATCAAATCTATTAGCCCGTTAAGGCCAACGGATTAGGTAGTTGGCCCAATATGTATGAATTAGCCTAAGTCCTTGGGCTCATCATGAACGAAAATTAACTTGCTAATTGGCTCTCATAGACAAAAATTAGCTTGCTTGTTGACCCGTCACGAGCAAAAGTGGCATATCCTTTGGCCCATCTTAAGCCAACTGGTTGGCCCATCAAATTAAATTTTAAATTGCGTAAAATGACTATTTTAATTTATTTTAGTTTGGGAGTGAACTTGGTTAGAAAAATTTAAGAAATTAAAAAAACTAGATACTTTTCAAAATGACTCCTACAATTTAATTATTACTCTTAAATTTCTCGTAAATTTTCACCCACAATACAACTTAGGGGCAAGTCTATATATCAATAATTAGTTGAATCGTTTACTAAAGATTTTGCAGATTACCTGTTTCTTTGGACATTGCCAAATAACAAGGTTTAGAAAGAGATTCGAGTTTTAAAAAGCAAAAGTTATTTCAATTAATTTGAGTTTTTGTAGTTAACAAAGTTTTATTATATATAATAGTAAAAAAATTTATACGTACCAAAAAATGGGTGTAATATATAGAAAAAATTTGGTACAAATATCCTCATTCTTATTTTTTTAATTTTAAACTAATGAGTGTACTTAATAAGACGAGTATGAAAAGTATTTAAAAGGTTTATATGGTCTCACTTTTTTCCTTCTTATTTTAAGATATAATAATAAGTCTTAATTGTTTATTTTCACCAACTAAAAACACATAAAAACATACCTAAGTATTATATATATTTTATTTTTGACATGTTATAAAAACATTTGCAATCATTAATTTGACAAAATTAAAATAAAGTCGTTCAAATGTTACTAAAAAATTATATAGTTAATTTATCCATCTTATGAATGATGTAAAAATTAAAAAATAACAGTGTAAATTCATAATTTTCAAATTAATATTAAATGTTAAAATAAAAATATTTAAATACCCAAACTAATAGGAAATAGTAAAAGATTTAAAAATTAGAAAAATAATTAAAAAATATTAAGGTATTTTAGAGACTTAAATTAAAGAAATCATTCCAACCTTTTTATATCATGATAAAAATCAACAATTTTAACTGTTTACGTTATAAAATTTTTAAAAAATCACTTTTTTTGTCCCAAAAAAAAAAAAACAAACGCATACACCCCCTTAGCTATTGGAAAGAAATTATCAGAAGCTTTGAGAGCCAGCTAAGGAAGAACATGCAAATAAATTATATAATTCAGAAAGACAAAGAAAGAACACTAATGTGAATTGTATTGAAACTCAAAATTTGAATCTGCAAAAACATCAAGCTGAACCAAGTTGACCCTTGGAATAAAAATACAAGAAGACTCCATTTCAATTTGCCGGCTAGCACAACCGGGTACCTACCTCATATTCAATAAGCTACTTCTGTGCTGCAAACCTTGTAGTTTTTAAAGTTTTGGCATCAGAAATTTTAGCTCAGTATAAAGGTCAGCAAGCCTTGCGTTGTACCAGATAAGGCAAATGCTTGAATGTGTGCAGCGGACAGCAGCTAGCATCAGTATTATAGATCACAAGAATGATCAGTTGACTGAAATTATGGGCGTGGCTATATCTGGAGATGGAACAAATCATATGCAAATAGGTGAATAAAGGGGAAAAGAAAAAGACACATTATGAGGATGTGTATATTCTGTCACCTATCAGCAAAATACTGACGTCTAGATTGCAAAAACCATTTCAATCCAGCACGGTTCCTTCTTTAAAAACCTTCCATTCTATCAACTTTTGACACAACTTGTTAGCCTCTTCTATCATTCCAGCATTGGCTATACTTTTAAGTACAGTGGAATAAATTGTCTTATCTGGCTTCTGTTGACTTGAGATCATCAATTCTAGAACTTGTATTGCCAAATCCAACTTCTTAGCTCTACATAATCCATCAATTACCAATCTGTAAGCACTGTTTTTGATATTGTGGCCTCTTCTACCCATCTCCTGCAGTATCTCCACAGCTTCTTCAACTAGATTTGCCCGGCAAAAGCCCCAAATCAAAGAACGATGAGTAATATCGTCTGGAGTGATCCCATTTCCCATCATTTGACCATATAATCCCATTGCTTTCTCCATACTACCCTTTTTAGCCAATCCATCAATCACAGTATTATAAGAGATCAAACAAGGAGAACAACAACTACCATTTAATAAGTGAAGTAATTGAAGGGCCTCATCCATCATTCCCTCTTTACACAGAGCACCTAGGAGTGTATTATAGGTTACAATGTCAGGCAAACAATTCTCAGAAACCATTTGACTATAAAAATTGATGGCACGATCTAAAAGCCCATATTTGCACAAACCGTTGATCAAAATATTGTAAGTTATCACTGTCGGAGGATGAGAGGTTTCATTCATGATTGTTAGAATCTCATCTACTTCATCCCAACAGCCATGGCTGCAAAGAGAATGAAGAAGAGTGTTGTAAGTTACAGCATTGGGCTCCATTCCGTTAGATAATACATTATATATGATCACAGATGCATCCTCATACTTCCCTTGTTTACAAGTGAAATTAACCAGCGAATTGTAGGTAACAATATCAGGATAACAACCCTCAATTGTCATATCTTCCAATACTTCCATAGCACGCATGGTTCCGCAATGCTTGCAAACTAACTCGATGAGAATAGTGTTAGTAATCAGGTAAGGGGGGCATCCCTTCCTCAGCTGCTCCTTCCAAAACCCAATAGCCTGCTCAAATTTGCCATTGTCAAACATGTTGCGAACTATTGTGTTATATGTGATCACATCAGGTGCACAACCACTTAGGCTCATTTCATCCAAGAGACTAATAGCAGAATTTATCAGTCCTCTCTTACAAAGGCCTCCAATCATCATGTTGTATGTAATAGTATCTGGAATCCCACCAGACATGACCATGACTTCAAGGACCTTGGAAGCTTTATCTATCCGATCAATTTTGATAAGGCCACGGATTAAGTTTATGCAAGAAGGGAAGTCAGGAATTTGACTACGACGTGCCATTATGTCAATCAGCCTTGTTGCCTCTGTTAACTTCCCGCTGGTGCATAAATTGTGAAGGATCTTATTGTTGGTTTTTCCATCATTTTCAACAAAGGGCCCATCTGAAGATGATAAAGAAGAATTCTGAGGCTTTTTTGTAATCATCATCCCTTTGAATTTTCTATTAGCACTCAATACATTACTTTCTGAGCTCCGTTCATTCTGGTCAACTTCATTAACTCTGTCAACACAAAAACTTTCTGGAAGCCCTTTGTACTTTAAAGAAAACACGTTTCTTGCTGCAACAAGATCTCCTCTCCGATGTAGACAAGATAGAATTCTATGATTACACTTGATTGAACAATTTAAGTGAATTGAAGATGTATTCGTAGTTGAGCAATGACCAATTCCATATCTCAGGTCACTCTGTTTTGAACACCGTTTATGCAAACAATGAACCTCAATAATGGAATTCTGTGGAACAACAGAGTAGCCCATCTCTCAATGTCCACTTGATATTATGAAATCAAAATAGTTACGAAGCTATACATATCATGTTCAGCAACCCAAAATTTCCATTTCAGCCCAACATATCTATCACAACTAAAAGCAGTCTCCTATTAAAAACAGAAATATTGCTAATGTTCTTATGTCCTAACTTCCCATCAAAATGAAAGATATTCAGTAATCATTCTTCCACTTTCTCTCAACTCTTTTAGAAGGAGAACGAAGACTAGTCCCGTCAAACTTCATATCAATAACACCAAACCTAGGAAAACTCACTAAAATTTTACAGAGAAGCCATGGCAGCAATATGAACCAGAAACATTCAGCCAAACTACCTGTAAAATAAACAGCAGATGATCAGTCAACGAAAACTCAGACCGAAGCAGATATATAATCGCACAGAATCTGACACCAAACAATTTGAAATCTACTCTTTCAGTAAATCACAATCAGATACCCACTTCAAACTTTAAAAGAACAATAAAACGGAATTTTTTAACAAGAGAGAGAGAGAGAGAGAGAGAACAAAAGACATGAAACAAGAGAAACTCTGAGCTCAGAATTCCCAGAAATCCTCAAACAAAATTAACCAAATCATTCTGATGCGTTATATACAGTTTGAAAACTAGTTATCTCATCTCCAAAACAAGCAAACCATGAAACCAAGTTTACATATCACACCTATACACTACTAATGAACTCATAAAATGAAAAAGTAAGAAACTAGAAACAGAAAATGGCAATCCCTCGAGTACAAGTTTCAAATGCAATATACAAGTTTCTGGCCATATATTACAAACAAAAGAAAAAAAAATCTGATAACCCACAAATCCCACAGAACCCTCAAAGCTGAGGCCTTGTCTGAACCCTTTAATCTTTTGGAAGCATGAAAATAACACCCTTTATAGTTACCCTCAAAATGTAACAAATTCAAAATCCCAGTTCGCAGAAATTGAAAACATAACCTTATCCATTTCATTTCATTCCATTTCATACTCGACCTGAACTAAAACAGCACACAGCCACACACAGATAAAGCATTCGTCCCATAACATCAAAATCCAAGAAACCCTTTCAGGACCATAAAAGCATCAGCATAGAATATGCTAGTGTTATGTCACACCCTTATTCATTGAGCATATAATATTCAAGTGCCATGTCACACCCAATAGAGAAACAGAAAAGAGAGATAACTCCATGGAAATATTAACAAGTAAAAAATCTGGACCCTCGTGATAATTAACATGGAAAATTGAGATAAAGGACTAGAACTGAATCAGATTACCAGTTCAGGGCACAGAACAATAACCCCTTCAGCTGTTTGGAATGAAACTCTGTTCTTGTTTATTTGACTTTTAACTGGAGGAGTGACGTTAAAACCTAGGGCTCCAAGTAATTGAAAATTACAAGGGGGTACTATTTTCATAAATTGGTAATCCCTTCAGAAAATAAAATCTCATATTAACCCTCTTATTTCGTGTTGTCTTCAGGGTGACAGCTTGACAAGGTTGGTTTACTTATTATTTTTTTTCTTTTTTAGAAGATATTCCGTAATATTTTCAAGAAATTGTAATAAAATTAAATATAGAGGATGGTAATAAAAGATAATAAATATAATTTTTTTATTATCTAATCAAACTTGGACCTGACAAAGGATCGGATTAAAACGGTTTCATATCATATTAAATTTTATGAATCCAATCTGAACACAATTTATTTGTCCCAATTATTTTTTTCTTTTTAGCCAAATAATAATATATCATATAATTTATAATTGAATGAGACCATATGAACCACCAAATCCACTTTACACACCCTATTACTTAAAACCTCAAATTTTAAAATTTAAATCCTACTATATACACCCGCTTAGATAGCACATATACTCTTCTTATATTCAATTAATTATTATATTAAAATTCTATTTTTTTTTCAATAATTTATAAAGATTAAGCGACTTTGTTGATTACAAATACTGGCTCAGCTCCATTTTTACATACAACAAAAAAAAAATTTCTTTTGCTTAAATCTCCATCTCCATAACTAGTATCGTAGAGCTTCCTTGCCTTGCAAAAAGATGATTTCATGGTTTTGGTAGTTCAAAACAATAAATACTGATAAATTTATTTATCACTCATATAATGTCACATCATAGTTAGTATACAGACTTTGTACCTATAGTACTACTGTTATTATAATATACCGTTATAAAAAATTATGCTCAATTAATAATAAATATTTAATCATTTAGTAAAAAAAAAATAATTTACAGGCTGACCTACTTATCTACACAGAATTATATGAGGTATGATGCCACGTTTAGTTGCAAAATAATTGGATTGACTATTTGTTCATCTTTTTAGCAAATTAGTTGATCATATTTTCATAATCATAAAATTATTTAATCAAATAAAAATATTTACATTTTAGTCATTCCAATTTTTAAAAGTTGAATTAATCAAACATTTGTAGATTGTTTTATGAAAGTACTAAGATCAGAAATTTGATTTACCAATTTTTTAACAAGTAGACCATTTTTTAAATTACAAAAATTCCAAATTTGTCCTTATACATGTAATTAACATATCTAATATGCAT
>JANKKB010027108.1:0-10043 GCA_026225775.1 Bursera palmeri | reverse complement strand
AATCATCTTAGCTTTCCAGATCAGCTTGAATCATGTCATTTGGAGCTCTGGTTCAGTAGCAATGGCCCCAGAAGTCCACATAGGTTAGGTTGAGCTTCTAAAAATCTGGGTTCTGTTGCATCCCATATTTGACCTCTTAAACGTTTGATTTGGGCCTTGTGTTCTTCATAACATTTGTGGATAATTGTTTGAAGTTTTTGGACATATAAAGTTTGTAGCAAGCTCCTAGGCTGAAAGTTATGCTCATTTTACTTGACCTGCATCAAAGAATTCAAAAATTACAATTGGTAAGAATAATTATTAAGCTCAAATCAATGTAAATATTTAAATTAATAGCACTTAAAGTGTAAAAAATATTATTTAAGCTCATAATAAATGTGCACTTTTAAGTGCTAATCATTCATCTTTACTTTTACTTTGTTTACTTTTGCCATGTTACAATCCTCTATGTGATTGAAAGATTTTTGAGTAGTTAGACAATGATTTAATGATTTTGGTTTTACATTTCGATTAACTATTTGATTGATTTGAAGGACGAAAATGAATTACTAAGTTTATTTCAGAATTACTTGTTTGGTTGATTAGGTGCGCAACTAATAGATCAGATTAGGGAATTCATAGTTAATCTAGAAACCTAATAGGCAAACGTTGAAAATTCTAGGTAGTGGTAACAACTTGTAGTCTTTGACTACAAAGTAATTCATAGTCTCAGGTTAAAGGTTCATGCTTGGAGAATCTTGCTTGGTTCAGTTTCTATGTGCTATGCGTTTATTGGATTAAATCTAGTTAAGCTTTCTTCTAGATTGTTCAATAGATAAGGTTAATTAAGAGGGACTCTTTGAATTGACCAAGAAGGATAAGTAGATGCATTACAATAGATATGAAATGCATCAGGCTGGTGTTATGGTAAATAACAAATATAAAATCGGACAAAATTTTGAGAAGTGTTGTGAAATTTCGAGGACAAAATTTCTGTAAGGAGGGTAGATTGTGGTAACCCGGATTTCTAGAAACAGTGATTTAAGGCTGTAAGTGAAATATTCCAAAGATAAAAATGGTAAAATGGTGGATTTTTGGTATACATGGGGTGACACGGACGTGATGACGTTGTGTACATGAGTATTTATAGGTTTTGGAGAGTTTTCAAAAAAGTAGACTAAAACGTAATTTTATATGGGTTCGTTGGTTTTTTGTCTTTAGTGCCCAACCGTGACATTTTGAGCGTCACGTTGGTGAAAAATGGATGAGAACGAGTCGGCGATGAGATGTCGGGACTTTGGGGTCGGAATTCACGTCCGTTGAAGGTTTAGAAAATTATAGAAACACTCCCGGAAGCAAAGTTTATATAAACTGTATAGTGGCCTTCCATACTCAGAAAACTGCTCAGACACCCCTGCCTGCCGAAAATCTCTACACCGCCACCCTCTCCGGTGACCCTTCGCATTTCGGGTGAGTTAGGCCCCATGACCGGTGGCAATGGAAAGCCCTCAACTTGCTAAGCTCGGCGGCGGCCCCCTCTTCCACGTCGATCAGATAGACACAAAGAAGCTTTAGCTACGTCGATCAGTGATCTGCCTTTCCCGGCGATGGTAGCTGACACCACTGGTCAGGATCTCTTTGTCTCGGCCTAAGGATCCCGGTGGTGGTCTCCGATCAATTGTCTGAGGCCTAGATAGTCAAAAATCGGCAACCGTTAGATTCCCAGTCACCAGTCTGCCCTCTCCGGCCACCAAATCGCCCCGCCACCGATGCCTTTGCACTCAGCTCGTCGAGACGATCTCGGTGGTGGTGCCTGATCATCATTCCCGATCGTGTAGCTGTTTTTCAACAAGGAGACACCTCTCACGGCAACGACGGGCTAATATCTGGTAGCCCCCTAAGCTTTGGTCCCTGGCACCTGCACCCCTATATGACAACCCCCCACTATTTGGATATTAGCAGTTTACCCCCTACCATGTGTTTGTACATAAAGGTCCCTAAGGGTTTATAAGATAGCAATCTTACCTCCGCTGTTTTGACACAAGGACCCCTAAGGGTTTACAGGTTAGCAATCTTACATGGTTGGACCCCAGGTTTATGTGTGGTTTATGGATTTATAGTAATACCCCCGAGATGTAAAATATCCGTTTTACCCCCCGGTTTCTAATTTTGCATGGTTGGATCCCACGACTCCGAGGACTTATCTTGAATCACCGAAACACATGGATTTACGATACAAATGAGGAAAAGAGAGATGAGGAGGTCCGGGAGTCACAGTTCGGATATCGAGGTAGGGGTTCCTAACTGTACTGTTCTATTATGTTTTGGTGTGCATGTAGACTTACTTTATTATTGTGGCTTAGGGAATAGAGACTATGTGTGATGGATGAATAGGTACATTAGATGATAGATAGGGACGTTACAGACGCGTAGATGGTTTTACGAAATACACGATTAGTTGAGGAATCCGATGAATGTTTGTGATTGAGCTATGAGCATGGACTCAGAGTGGATTATGGGTTATGTATACCACATGAAGTGGTATGTGAGGATATACGTAGAGTACAGATGTTACTTAAGGGGCATTATGATACGGATTGGACATCACGCGTGTGATACACGTGTATCCGTGAGTAATTAGAAGTACGAGATACAGATCACAAGTGGGTGCACGTGTATGACGTGATGAGTAAGGTACGTGTTAGACGTGAGTATAACCATGTATGACGGGACTCGTTATGAAATAGGTCGAGCGTATATGGGTACGCTCGTTAAAACTGATGATTATGGGAGACACGTGAGGGTACGAACGTGTAGAGATGGATGAGATATGATTGAGCCGTATGTAAGTGCGACCGTACAAGTTAGTAGTAATGAGCGAACGGTCACAGGACCGAATGATACGAGTACGGTAGAGTAACCGAGATAATTCCGGTATGGATTGTGGATGTATAGTAGCGTAATAGTTGAATGGAATAGCAATGGAGATACGAGTGTACTGATTGATCTATGTGCGCGTTATGATACTGGATAGATCTATAAAGTTAGTTTGATATGATTTGTGGATACAGTGTTAGACTTCATTTTGCCCTAGCTGATTTAGGATTTGAAGGAAACACTTATGATATGATTGAGATCAGTATTAGATTTCATTTTGCCCTGGCTGATCCAGGATTTGAAGGAAACACTGATGATATGATTGAAATCGGTGTTAGGCCTTATTTTGCTCTGTCTGATACAGAATTTAAGGAAAACACCTGGATAGTAATATGTACGACTGACATTGGTATTTGAGTGTCTGTTTAGTTATAGAAAGAGTTATGATCTATGGAGAGTCATAGGTTGATGATTGAGATGCGTGAATGCGTTGCTATTGGGGCGAAGGTTATAGTTGTATTGAGGGGAAGGTCGTATGATGGAAGCAGATACACTTGAGTAAAAAGGACTACTTTATATTTGTGTATGGTTGTGTGATGCATGCATTTGATTAGTATGTTGTAGAATTATATAGTGTTAGAAAATTCTACTGGGCTGTGTTGAAATATAAAGGTTAATAGATGATAACTAATAGAATTTTTAACTGGAAGACTTGAGAAGAGATTTTTTCAAAATTTAAAGATGAGAGAAAAGAAAAAGGGTAAACGTCCTATATAAATGAAAAAAGAGAAAAAAAAAAGATGATAAATGATAATTATTCATTATTTAACAAACATGAACGATAATAAATACTTCTTTAGGATGGTTGGATAACAATTAATATTTGGGAGCAGTTGAACAAACAAACTCGAAAATTCGGAACATTCAACAATTTGACAATTGGTTAAGCACAAAAAAGAAAAAAGAACAGTTGACTTCTTTCCCAAAAAAGAGTGAAGACTGGTTAGCTTAAAATTTTGTCTCACAATCATCAATGTACATGTATGGAACATGTATGATACTATTGATCCGTCGTGAAAATATTAGTCAGAAATTTTACTTAGGACTCCACTCAGCTGCTTGGAATCAAATTAATTTCAATTTCATCAATCATGGTTGATTAATCTAGTGTGAATTGCTCAGTGCTGACGTGGCCGAAGAAATGGACACACACAGAATAGCTGAACTCAAAAGAGGGTTTTATGAAAGACAGATGTATAGTTGAGTTATTTAATTTATTTTTATTTTAGATTGGTAGTAAGTGATTTTCTTAGTAGAACAACCAGAAACGTAAACGATGTTGGGTGGTGGTGCCAGTTCTCGTATTTCTCATCACCAAAATCTAGGGTTAGGGTTTTGTAGCTCTCGAATTTTTCAACTTTCTTCCTTAATAGTGAGGCCTCTTTCTGTTCCCAATCATAAACAGAGATTGGTTTCTTCTTCCAGGAGCCTTGAGAGGAAATCCCCTGGCAAAATGCCTTTTCTCTCCGACTGCTTCAGCTTCAGGTAATGTTCTATTCATTTTCCCTTTTGTTGCTTCTTTTGTTTGGAATCCGATGGGTAACGTATGCTATAGTTCTTGGTTTTCTTCTTCGGATGCTCTGAATTACAAGTAAAAAACATATTCCCCTTTAAATAAACAAATTGCTTTCTTTTATCGCCGTTTAAGGTTCTATTTTTGTTTGTTTGATTTTGCTTTCAAGAAACTCAAATTTTATTCTCTATCTTGATTTTGAAAGTAAGTGGCATGGTGGCTTTATTATGTTTGCTGTCATCTCGTAATAAAAATTTTAACTTCTTGTTGGGTTCTTGAAATTGTTCCTGAAATTTCATTCTTCTTAAGGTTGGTTGGAAATGCCTGCAATAACGTAGTAATTGGCTTTAAATATTTTCACGGATGCTTTCTTTTGGTAGAGAAGACCAAGCAAAAGGTCTTGTGCAAAGTGCAAGTATGCTGCTGCTGTAATTGCCCTTTTTTTTGCATGATTTTGAATAAGAGAAATACTAGGATTTTGCAATCTAATGAAGTGATGTATTTTTTATTCTTCTATCCAAGCTTTGCATTCTTGGAAACCTTTTTACACTTAACTTTTAAGTTTCTATACAAAACCTAACAAATGGTTAAGTATCTGAATTATTTTCTGGAAATAATGTGCTTCTACTTCTTGTCTAGGGGCAAGCATTGACATGTTTATCATGTCTTCTGTTTCTCTTATCCGTCAATGTTTGTTTATCTGATTGCTTTTCCTTGTACAAAGGCTACGAGAAGATGACTGTGAGCTTCCTGCTGAAGGATTGTTCCCTATGACAGGTTCCCATTTCTTCAATCTCTTTATCCTATATTTTTTAACCTAATCATCTTAAGTTTTAGGTTTTTCGTTGCATTTATTTTTTTGAGGGCAGGCGGGGGAATTTGTTTTTGCTGCAAATGTTTCGTCTAAAAAATGCCAATTCTGAATATGAGGTTTTGCAGATATTTCTAGCTTTGAAAAGTATGTATTTATATTTATTCAAAAGAGGATAGGTTAAAATTGCCAAATGTTAATTAATCCTATTGATTTGAACCATTGACTCGCACTTAACTTCTGATTTGATCGTTGATTTTAAAGTTACCTGGAAGAAAATTTATCATCTAACCCCAGTCATCATTTGGATGTTATACTGTAATAGAATGTTGAAAGTTTTATTGTCATATAAATTAAACCTTTAGCTTCTGTGTTGTTTATGGATAGCAAAATGGAAACCAATATTCTGATTCTAAATATGTATCTGATTGTCCTACTTCTTAAACAAGACTTAGAACATTCGCTTATGAAATCAATTGGTGAATATTATTTTCCCCTTTCAAACATTTGAGTTATGATTTTTTTATTTTTAAATTTGTATTTTTATTTTATTTTTTCAGCAGGAGGGATAGTAGCATTGGGAAAGTTTGATGCCCTTCACATTGGTCATCGGGAACTTGCAATTCAAGCGTCAAATGTCGGAGCTCCATATCTGTTGTCATTTGTTGGAATGGCAGAAGTATTTGGTTGGGAGCCTAGGTATAAACCTTGCTCTCAAGCTTTTCCTTTCTCTCTCTATCTCTGGTTTTTTAATATTTTATGTGTTAAAATATTTATGCTTTTCCAGCCTCAGTCATGCATTTTACAGCTTGTGTTGATATCTTGATAGAACAAAAACAGATTTTATTTTGGAATGGTAGTTTTCCACTCAATTTATAGTGGTTTGAATACTAAGGCACATTAATGGAGAATATTAATTTAACTAGTATATGATGCTCTCAGATATACTATGTTAGTGATACATTAATCTCTATGAATAGGGCTCCCATAGTTGCCAAATGTGACCGGAAGCGAGTTCTTTCGTCCTGGGCCCCATACTGTGGTGGTGTGGCACCAGTTGAATTCCAGATAGAATTTTCAAGTGTTCGGCAACTCTCTCCACAACAGTTTGTGGAGAAGTTATCTAAGGAGTTTGGAGTGCGAGGAGTTGTGGCAGGTAAAATTAAATCTTGATGTCAATTATTTCAATCTCTATGTCAAAAATTTGTGCTCTGAAAGAATACGCTAGGTTATACCAAATAGAAAATCTAATGGGTAGCTATTGCAGGTGAAAACTACCGGTTTGGATATAAAGCTGCTGGAGATGCATCAGAGTTGGTGAGACTGTGTAGGGAGTATGGCATGGATGCTTACATTATTAATTCTGTTATGGACAAGAATCAAGCTTCCAGAAATATAGACTCCAAGGATTATAAAGAGAGAGGACAGGTTTCCTCTACCCGTGTTCGCCATGCTCTAGCCAGAGGTGACATGAAATATGTGTCAGAGCTTCTAGGTCGTCCACATCGTCTTATATTGATGTTGGATGATCGTGAAGAATTAACTAGTACTAGCAATAGGTGTAGATTGTCAACTCCGAAGTCCTGTTTGTTAAATCTCCCTCCCAAGGAAGGTTCTTATGAGAACTGTTTTCTTTTATTTGGTGGCGAGAACCCAATAACTTGTAGAATATTCATTGATACAGCAAATATCCATATAGAAATGGATGAAGTAGGTCTTTGTAATTTTCATACTTATCAGGACTGCCGGTTGTTGGGTATTGAATTTGGTGAGTTAGAAAGTTAATTTTTGTTTCCTTGAAGTTGTCCTTTTTAATATATTTTTTACCAGTAAAACTAGTTCATGGATGAGTAGTTTCATCCGTGTTTCAAAGCGAAGTGAGTATATTTGCTGCCAAATTGTTGGAGCAATTGTACTTAGTTTATCAGTCAGGTATGTACACATGTTGTACTTTAGCACAGGATGCTACTTCCTTCCATAAAATTAAGATACAGTTTCCTTTCATGATTCTGGGGAACTGGTTTTCTTTTTTAAGTATTGTGTGGATGGATGAGTCTAAGCTATCGTTGACCCTGCTGCGCATAGCTGATGCTGGAAACCAAGCTCTGTTAGGCTGTTTCTTCAATTTGTGAGAGCCCACCCAATGTAGGCTTTAGGTTCTAACACTGGGACATGTACACAAGAATTCGAATTATCATTTAAACATTCTTTCAAATGTTTGATTAGGTTACTGGTGAATATTTTTGGATCTTGAGCTTGATGCCGCTTGACAATTGTAATATGCGCCCTAGGTTAACTTGGAGGGTGTCTTTCTTGATTGTCATATGTAATTAAAATTTTAAGTTTTACATGTTTTAACATGTATGATGTATAAAATATCATGTTAAGCTTGGCTAACCGTAGCAAACGTTTTAGTTGATTATTTTAGTACCATTTGTTTCATCTTAAATCTTCCCAGCTTTTTACCCGTAAAAAGTCTTGTTTGTTCATATGAACTGGTCGAGTATTTTACTGCTGCTTTTTTCATCTAAATCTTCTCAGCTTTTTACACTTAAAAAGCCTATTATTTGTTCATGTGAACTAATTTGGGTTGTGGCTCTTGGGTGTCTGATTGTGGGTGGATCTGTGGAGATCGTCAATCTTCTTGGGGAGTTGGTGGCTTGGTGCTATGAAACATGCACATAATTCATCATCATCATTATTGTATTCATGGCCATCCCTTAAATGGTTTAAGAAATATACAAAAACATCTTTCAATATTGAAAGCTATTTATTAAAAGTAATTTTTATGTGTTCAAATGTTCAAAATATGTTATATGCTTTTGAGTCATAATTTATTTATTTATTTTTTTCATTTCGGTTTAATAAGAAGGTTATATCAGACATTTTGTACATTGGAATGCTTCTACATAGGTCATAATTTAATGAGAATTAATGTTGAATGCTGTTAACCATAAGGGGCATTTTGTTTCTTTGATATTTGGATGCACAAAATCCCATATTTCTAGCAACAAAACCGAAGGTGGTGTGAGATCAAGAAAAAGAATGAAAATTTGATTCCAAATTAGAGGCGCGGTAATCGAACGCACGTGGGCCATTCGTCTACATTAATTTGATTGTTGAATCTCACCGAGGGAGGGGGAAAGATTCAAAAGGACAAGAGACAACTGAGAGTCCAGAAGATAAAAGAATGGGAAAATTTATAATAATCTCCGAATAAATTTCAAGAACAATTATTATATATTTGTTAAATTAATATTTATCTTTCAAAATTTTTTAAAAATTATTATTTATTTTTAAAATATTTAAAGATAAGTGTTAATTTAAAAATATAGTATTATTTTTTGAAGAAAAACGTTAGTTTAATAAAAATAGAGTTTACTTGTTTTCTTGAATTTTAATTGGGGGGGTCAAAGAAATTTTTCTAAAAGAATGTGATGGGCATCCAGTATCCTCCTATACTCAACCCTTAATCTTTTTTCATTTCATTTTACAGAATATTTGCCTCGAATATCCACTTGGGATAAGGTAGGTACATTTTATTGGCAGCCCAGAATTAATTCGATGAATTATTCTACCAAAGTCTTTGTGAATATTTGCAATTCATTAATAATAAAAAAGAAACATTATAAAAATTTCATTGGAGTTTTTAATTTTATTCCTAAAATATCATTAAAATAGGTTAGATTTAATTTTCTTAAAAAATGTGTAAGTTCATGATTAAAAAAATTAGCTTTCATTACATTAAATTACTAATATTTTGAATGATATTTTATGTACATAAAAATTATAAGTTAAAAAATAAATAGAAGAATTAAAAAAAATCAACTTAATAAATGAGGATGAATTATATGTATGAAAGTGTTATGTCATATTATTTGAATAAATTAAGATGAAGAATGTATCAATAAAAGAGTTATTTTACATTATTTATATAGAAAGTTTATATGTAAATTTAGAAAAGTAACTTTATTATTTTAAAATTGATTTTTTTATAATTAATTTATATAGTTCGTGCGATATTAATTATACCTTAAAGATATATGATAAAATTATATAAATAAAATATTAAGAAAAACTATATTATCCAAATATTTACTCTGACAGGATGTGAATTAAAATCGAAAATTTTGAAATGAATGATAATATTCTTGAATTCCTCGAGGACAAAAAAAAAAAAAAAAAGGCAATTATTATTTATTGAGAAAGCCAAAGCAAATTCCATTGAAATTAAGAAACACACGAAAACATAATTCACAGCCACAACGGCCAGAGGAAGAGGCTGAGAGGCAGAGGCAGAGGCAACAAAGAAATTAGGTAGGGTTAGCCTTTGACTCTCATACTATTTCTTCCTTCCTAATTCATATTCAATTAATTTTTCCCATTCTCCTATCCGATAAAAGAGTCTTCTCTTCTCTTTCGTTCTGGTTCATTCCTTCTGGTGACGTGAGTATGTCTTGTCTTCTTGATGCATTTCACCATGCATAGTGAGCCCTAAAGAGTGATTTTCTACACACTTAAACAAACCATTCGGGATTACTGTTCATCCCCTTAAACTATAGGTTTTCAACCTTTAATCTATCCCAAACTAATCACAAGAAAACTGCCACTCATCCACAATCAACAATCTTCACCATACTTCCCACATTCAACAACCAAAACAAGCTTCCTCAAGGTAACAAAGATTAATGTAAAAAGGGATACTCACAAGATAAATGCCAAGCAAAACCTTCAAGCTTAAAGGACAAGTCCACCCGCTTGAGGCTAAATCACCACCAACCTTGGCAAGAGTTGGCTAAAGAT
>JANKKB010027106.1:0-10041 GCA_026225775.1 Bursera palmeri | reverse complement strand
CACATTAATAGCACTTAAAGTGTAAAAACAATTATTTAAACTCTTAATAAACATACACTTTTAAGTGCTAATCAATAAGCTTAAATGCTTACTTAAGTCAGGTCTTTGATGGGTCTTAGAGCTAAGGACTCGCTTTCTTATATAGGGTTCACAGGCTCCATTGATTGTTTTCCGAAGCGATGTGGGACTTTGTAATTTACTTTCCTATATATAGTTGTTAAGCTCTATCTACTATATTTCTAATCGATGTGGGATCTTATCAAAATTAAATAAAAGGTAAATTTAAATTTAACAGTAAAAGTAACTAGTAAGAGTAATAATTATATGCTTCCTAAAATAAATACAATTCTTATTTGAAACAAACAACAAAATAGAACTATTATTAAAATAAATAAATAAATAATTGGTACGTTACAAGGCTGGCTTTGGTTGAGTGTGAGGTCTTTGAGCTTGATACTAGTTCCTCTATTAGTGCTTCCACTAGGGGGCCTATAGATGTTGGTTCTAAGATTCCTCATTTGGGATCTGCTTAGGTGCTTCAGATGAAGTCCCTAGCTCTCTACCTAGAGAGCCTCTTTCTGGTCGAGTTTGGGTTAGGACTCCCAGTCGAGAGGAGAGTGAGAGTTCCGGTGTAGAAAGGCATACGTGTAGGGGTGGCCGCAAGAAGAAGAAAGGGGGACGGATCAGTCGGTCCAGATCGTAGATCCTTTGTCGAGTGTGTTTTTGATTTCTATGATCGGGAGTTGGAATATCAGGGGTCTTAATGGCTCCTCTACGCAGCGGGCTATTCGGTATTGGATTACTAGATTTTCTTTGGGTATTGTGGGTCTCCTTGAGACCAAGGCAGTATCTTCTCTCCTAGATACTATGGTTGTAAGGGCTTGTCCTGGTTGGCATTTTTTGTCCAATGTTACAAATCAGGTAGCTTGTAGAGTTTTGGTTTGCTGGAATCCTTCTATTTTTGAGATTTGTTGTGTTCAGTTCTCTTCTCAGGGTATTGCTTGCCGAGTTTGGCAGTTGTCTACTAGAGCTGCTTTTGGAGTGGTTTTTGTGTATGGTCATAATGACCCCACCGATAGGGCTCATCTTTGGACCTTTCTTCGGGATATCCCTGCTACTTTTGTAGATTTTCCTTGTCTTGTCATGGGGGATTTTAATGCCATCATGCGGAGTTTTGACAGAGTGGGGGGGCATACTACTCTACACACTCATATGGAAGATTTTCGTAGTTGTCTTACTGAGATTGAGCTACTTCGTTTACCTTAGCATAATGGTCAGCAGGGTGAAGGATCTATTCTTCAGACTCTTGATTGGGTGTTTGGTAGTCAATCTTGGTTCCAGCATTGGCCCCAGGCTACCTCTTAGGTTCTTTAGTGGGATGTCTCTGATAATAGTGCCCTTGTTGTTCAGTTTGGACCTTAGTTGAGGTGACCCCGACCTCCTTTCCGTTTTATGAATTTTTGGGTTGATTGAGAAGATTTTTCTAGTATTGTGCAGAGGATATGGGATGTACCAGGTCTTGGTAGCCCTTTTTATATCCTCACTAAGAAACTTGGAACCCTTCAATGGGAACTTTGCCGTTTACATGAGAGGGAGTATAGCTAGCTAGTCCAGCGTGCTAGACGTCAGTAGGAGGAGGCTCAACTAAGATTAGATGTTGATCCTATGTCTGTTAGTTGCTTAGATGAGGAGCGTGCCTTAGCAACTACTTTCCACCACTTATGCAAAGATGAGGAGGCTTTCTTTAGGCAACGATCTAGACTTCAGTGGTTAGCTCTAGGGGACCGTAACACAAAATTTTTCCACAGATCTTTGGTTCAACGACAGGTGCGAAACCGCATTCTCCAGCTTGAGGATGCGGGAGGCCTGATAGTTTCTGACCAGGAGAGTTTGGGGGAATAGGCTGTTAGGTTTTATCATGATCTTCTTACTGCCCCTTGTCCCCTTAGTCTTAAGGGTGCTTCCCAATTTTTCATTTGGCGTATCCAGCAGACTCGATTCGTGGCTTGATTGGGTATGCCATGGATGAAGAGATCCGATCTGCTTTATTCTGCTTCTCTGATGATAAAGCACCGGGACCGAATGGTTATACCTCTTGTTTCTTTAAGCGATGTTGGGATATTATTGGTGTTGACTTTATTACAGCTGTCAGATCTTTCTTTGCCTCTTCACAATTCTGCGAGGATCGCCCTAGTTCTTAAGGTTGAGAATCCTCGCACCATGAGCGGGCCGATCTCGTGCTGTAATGTGATTTACAAATGTATTACTAAGATACCTGTAAATCGGTTTCAGATGGTCCTTCCATATTTCTTACTAGGATTGTTAATTTAGAAGCGAAGAAGACTAATTTTCTAGTTGGATACGCACATGAATGCTTGACCCCTGCTAGATACATTAATTATCCTTCTTTGAACTTGTTATGTTTTAGCTTGGTTGCAAGCATTGCATTGCTATGCTTGCGTACTCTCACTCTCACTCTGGTCCTACTGCCATCCTTGAGGTTTTCCAACTTATCCTTAGCTCCAAATTTTAGGTATTTGAAGTTCCCAGATGAGTTAAAAGATTTCCAAAGGATGTTATTTTGGAGATATTAACGTTTGCGAATGAGATGTTTGTCAAGGATTTGTAGTCTTGTTACACTAGTTGCCCACACCGCAATGACACCTCAAATGATAAAGTTATGATTGTATCATCATCATCATTGCTTCATTTTGTTGATATGTCGCAATCATCTTTCTCCTTAACACTACTTGGTTGATAAAAACAGAGGATGGTAAGGGAACAAAAAACAAAGAGAAGAGAACCCACATTTTACTTTTGATTATTCGGATATTCTTAAGCAAATAAGATAATAGAAACAATTCATATGTAAAGCATAATTATGATATTACAACAATCTTTGTCTCAAAAACTGGGAAGATATTTTAGGCGTTAAAGTGAGTAGGGCCATGCTTGTATGCTGGGTTGGCAATGGCAAATATTAATTAATACGATAAGGAATCCTCTAGATTAGGTAGCATGGGTTATATATTTTGATGACTATAGTTAACAAACCTGATTGATTAGGTAGCATGTTAATTGGGTGTCATTGACTGCTCGATTAAATGGGATGATAAACTAGTCTAACCAAACCTGATTATTCTGTAACTTTTTTTCTCCGGCTGTGGCAATAAAATCAAAGCTCATGGTTTATGAGGTTCTTGAAATTCAGCACCCATAAATGAGAAATTTTATATATATAAAAACTTATTGATACATCATTTTTTTATTGGTTGATTAATCTTTTAACGTTCACTCTTCCATTAATTTCCCTGACATTACATTAATTTTTTTACAGTGACAAAGCCAAAATGTAATTAGGGCAACAGAAAAAAAAAAAATCAGGGGAGTACAAAAGGAAGAACATCTTGCATAAATGGAACAGAATTGACCCATCCACTTTATTTACATCAAAATTTCGAAAGTTCTTGGATTGATATTCATAAACATTTTCAAATTGGCTAGTAGAAGAATTAAATGTTGTTACACTTTCTGCCCAAATCTAATGGAAAATTAGCAATTTTATTCTCACAGAACAAAAGTTGAAATACAAAAACTCCATACACTCACTCTCCTATGAACCAGAAATTCCCATTAATTGTGAATACACCAAACAAGCAAAGGTATTATAGTGGCGCATATTAATTATGAGATATAAATGATGATCAACTCTCTCTACTTCTTGGGTGCAAGCCTGGTCTTAATTTTCTCAACTTCCTTAGTACCAATCTGGAATGCCTTGGTCAAGACATCATTAGGCACTGTTGGAGACGCTGCAAACAATGTGGTAGCAATGGATTGAGTACCTGGCAACTGGCTATTGAAGGCGGCAATCACAGCAGCAGGCTCCTTTCCATTGTTCTTCTGAAAATGCACCAACCCTTTTGGGAAAACAAATATCTCACCCTTCTTGATGGACTTAGATATCAACACATTGGCAGTAGTTATGAAGCCAACGCTGAGTTCACCTTCCAGGACGAATACTACTTCAGTGGCACGTGGGTGAGTGTGAGGTGGGTTTAGGCCGCCGGGGGCATAGTCAATGCGTGAAAGTGAGACACCAAGAGTGTTGAGGCCTGGAATTTTCTGAACATTGGCGCCAGTGACCAGAGAACCAAATGTGTTGTTGGTGAGACCTGGTTTAGCCAGCAAGTCGGAGAAGAAGTCCAGTTCCGATATGTTTGCCTTGCAGGGGAACCCATTCAGTTTAACCGCTGTTAACATAAAATGTTTAGTTAATTTTACCTCAATGCAGAAAAGAACCTGATGATTCAGTAATGGTAGAGAACTCATCATCATCATCAAGGAACATAAATATAGATACATACATATTAAAAGTAGAGAAAGAAGAAAAAAGAAATAATAATGGCTATACACTGCACCTACCACCACTACATGAGCTGACCCTGAATGAAGTTAAGATCAAAAGATAAAATCTTGAGCTCTCAAAAGCAGTAATTAATATAGAGAAATAATTAGTGAAAAGAAGAAATGAATAGCAGGAAAAGCCCTCAACCTCGCATGATTGACAAGGCAACGGTAAAAGGTGCAGGCAGATTAAACCTGTGTTTTCACTTTTAAAGCTCTATCATGAATAATGATGAGAGAAATAATGTTTGCAGCCATGGAAAACTCAAAGTAATTAACAAATAAAAGAAAGAGACATAAAGAGTACCGGAAGTTAGGTCGGCGACACAAACATCTTGAAGCAAGTCGGGATCTGCAGCAGTGGCTCCGAAGACTACAGCAAAAGTCAAGACAAACACTGTCAAAGCAGTAGAGTCTGCCATCTGCTTTGAAGCTGCAGATATGTGATGAGGGAAAAGGAAGAGAAAAGTTATGGGTTTTGGTTTGAAAATTAAACCAATAATTGTAATGAGATGAGTGGGAGAGAATGAAGCGTGTGTATGCCTATTTATAAAGACGAGTAGGAGAGAAGTTGAAAAAGAGGAATGAAATGGTGTTGAATATTTATACAGCACGAAACATGCCTGCTTACACCTAAAGAAAAGTCATAACATAGCAAAAGGCCCACCTGTTACTTGCCACCTATTTTGGGTCTCTTTGACTTGATCTTACTCAGCCATGGCCACGGCCACGGGCACTCTGCCCCACCTCTCCCTTATTAAAATTCTCTCTTTCATCCAATTTTACAGATACCTTCACAATTGTATTGTAGTGGCTTGCACTGTCCTATCCGGTGGTTTAGTGGAACAACACTCGTGGGACTTCTTTGTTTCTTAAACGCTCGTCTGCTACCTCAATATTTAATTCCATAAATCTACAAAAATCCCAAAAGTAGTGATTACTTCCTAAAATTATGGGAGTGTTTTGTCTTTTCAGAGCAGGAAAAGCCCTTATTAGCATATATACATGGAGGAATATGCCTTTACATTGGCAGTGGAAGACTTTGGATTTGGATAACATATTTAATATATACATACACATTACACAAAGTAACATTATGACTTTAATCGCATTTCAGAGCCAATAAACAAAATTCTATCTAAACATGATGATGGAGGACTGCAAAATCCTAAATTTCTCTGCGGTTATATCTAGAATCTATCTCTATCTGGATTCTGGACTAACGTTAACTCTTCTGTTACTGCAGGCAAAATTAGATGTGAAAACTTTGATGAGCATCATAGAAGAGAAACAAAATTAAGGTCAACTATTGAACTATTAAAGTTTGCTTATTGTATATCAGGACGTCATCATCAGTATGCTTCAATTTCGTCCAATGTTCTAGTTGTTTTGTGTTTTTTTGAACTTGGAAGGAATGGCAGAGAATGAGTGCAGTGCCTTGTATGGAACGGATGTGGTCACCGTTTGGTGGAGTTGGAATATGATAGTAGATATATACTAGAATGTTTGCAAAGCCAAGGCAGATGCATATATTCCTTTTAAAAAAAAATTGTTAAGACCTTTACCTAATGCTTTTATATATGAATGTGTTCATAACTCTACTTATTAGATTCTTCTGCTTCAATTTTCTTTTCCCATTTTGTTCTCTTTTGATTGCTGTTTTGCGAATTGAATGCATCTGCTATATCCATTTCTCCTTTGTTGCAGAATCATTTATGAATCACCCAATTTTATATCACAAACAAACATGCTTATCATCCACATAGTTTATAAGCAAACTTTTTCTCTTGTTAAACAGAAGCATACTCATGTATGTATAAATTACTGTTGAAAGACAAAAAGACAGAGAAACAAGAGCGCATGGACAAATTAAGCACTAAATAATGTAATATGGATTATGGTGCGATGGACGTCTCTAACTTCAAGAAACTGAGTAATGATTGGCCTTATATCTAAACTTGTCCAAAGATTCTCATTCTACTTTAATAGAGAAATTGACTGATTTGAATGAACGATGATGGGTAGCTTTTGTCAAGGAAAATGCCAGTGAATGAAAAAAGTTTCATAAAATTATACGCCTATGGGGCCAAACGTTCATCACTTGTGTTCTTCTAGCTCCCTCTCATTTAAAGCAAATAGAGGAAACTAACAGACTCTGTAGCTCTACAGCTTTACTTCCGGTCAGCTTTTTCTTTTGGGTTTGGCCGAAGAAGAGTGGGCTTATGCATGGAACCCAAAGGGCTTCGATATCAAACTGCGGGAAAGGAGAGGATGCGCACTTGTTGTTTCAATGCATATAGCTATGGCAGCCCATCATCCATTTGACAAAATTAATGATAATATTTAGTCATATTATAACTCCTACTTGAATTGCAACTGTTTGTAGAATCAAAATGTGCAAGTCCACAGATTTGTCCAAGTAATGAAGTTCGAGTGACAACCGGAAATAAACATTGAAGATATAGAAGTTGAACCCAATCAATGACTAAATTATTTGAATTGAAATCTTCAAAGTTATTAATCTATTCTCGATGGTGTCTACTTGATGTACTTTATAAATTATAAATAGGAGGTTTATATATATATAATATGTATGAACATCTCTATTCATGTATGGCCAATGACATTGCAATGATAATATTATATTAATTTCCACATTAGAGGAAGAGTTGGTCCATCCAACTTCCTGTGATACCAAGGACTGGTTTTTGGACCAGGTTTCAACTTCTCTAGAGAAGGAAATACGTAATTAAACTGTGCTTACAGATGAAGGCCTTGCAAATCCATCCATCATTCATGCGCCTTGCAAATTGGAGCACAGGAGACTCAACAAAGTCATTCTTTACTCTATTTCTCATGATCGAATCCTGATTATCAACTCTACAGATATACATAAGTAGTCCTAAGAGAAGATCATAAACATATTGGAGAGGGAAGCTGCTAGTGCCATGAAGGTTATTAATGTTTTCATATCCAGTCCAGGTAGCCAAAATACTTAAATTACATAAGCAGATGATGAGTTTCTTATGATTTATACCACAGAAAATTGCAATAAAAGTGGATATCAAATAGGCAAGACAGATATGCTAACAGCCGAGGCTAAACTTACAGGTACTCTAAAAGTAGTGTAGGTGTTGTTTTAGTTAATACTTAATAACATATATAATGGAGTAATTAAGTGAATTAGTCAAATACAGGTATCGATTAGATATCAGTGGATGTGGAGAAGGGAACATTGAGTGTTGTAGGGGATGTTGACCCTGTCTTGGTTACTGAACGGCTTAGAAGGAGCAGATATAGTCAGCGTCGGACCTCCAAAGCCTCCTTCTCCTCCTGTTGTTTGTCCTCTTTCTCAACGTTGTAACAATTGTCAACTTGTTGCTTTTAGCTATTCACACTCCAATGCTGGGGTGTTCTCTGATAGGTTGATTTTATCATGTTATTTAATACCTTTATCCTTGACAATTAATGCGTTCTTGAAGCTTTCTAATGAGATTTATGTTAGTATTGCAGAAAAGAAGAGATTTCCCGAGAAAGCGTAATTTAAGTCAAAAACAGAGAAAAATATAACAAGCAGAAAAATTGAAGGCAGCGCCTAACCGCTGCGGTGCCCACAAGTGACTGCTGCGGCTTTGAACCCAGAAGCTGACCACCGAGGTGGAATTTATCAGCATTGCAGAGCTAGTGTGACTTCACTTAAGGCTGATTCCAGAGAGCTCACCATTGCGACGGGAGACTTGGGCACCACGGCGCCAATCCGTCGACATTTTACGTATCAAGTCAGAGAGCTGAGCGCCGAGGCACTGGATTACTGACTGCAGCGGCGCTGCCTCGATTTTCCTTATCCGACTTGATTATTTTAAAGAAAAAAAAGTCAAGTTTGCCCTTCTCTTTTAGCTTGACCTAGACTTCATATTTAAAGAACTTTTAAAAAGATTAGAAGAGAGAGCCATCAAGACGGATTCAGAGCAACTTTGGAGAGCAAAGCCAAGATTGGAGATCCTCTTTCCAGAGCTTTGATGGAGTTCTCGATGGGTTTCATCTTTACTTTTGCTTTGTTTACTTTTATCATGTGTAACGAATCCTCTATGTGATTGAGAAATATTTTGTATAGTTAGACAATAACTTAATAATTTTGGTTTTACATTCTGATTAAATATTTGATTGATTTGAAGGATGAATATGAATTACTAAGTTTATTTTAGATTTACTTGTTTGGTTGATTAGGTGCGCAACTAAGAGATTAGATTAGGGAATTCATAGTTAATTTAGAAACCTAATAGGCAAACGTTGGAAATTCTAGGTATTGATAACAATTTGTAGTCTTTGACTGCAAAGTAATTCATAGTCTCAGGTTAAAAGTACACGCTTGGAGAGTCTTGCCTGGTTTAGTTATACTTTCTATGCACTTTGCGTCTGTTGGATTAAATCTAGTTAAGCTTTCTTTTAGGTTGTTCAATAAATAGGGTTAATTAATAAGGGTTCTTTTAATTGACTAGGAAGGATAATTAGATGCATTACAACAGCTATGGAATACATCAGGCTGGTGTTCTTGTGAATCACAAATATAAAATCGGAATAACAAAATCAATTGAGTCAATGAGTCTGGCGAAACAAAATAATCTTTTAATAACCTTTGTCTCTATTGTTTATACCATTTTATTTAATTGCATTATTGATTTAGTTGTTTGTTTTAATTAATAAAAAAAATCCTCTTTGCATTTTGGAAGATTTAGGCTTTTAGATTTTATACCATTTTATTTACGCTATACTGATTGACAGATCTAGGGGATAAATAAGATTTATTTTAAGTGATCGTTTCGGTCATGCCATTCTCCATCGTGTGACTTATATAGGGCACTAGCTACTAATTTATATGTACTTACTTCCACTCCATTTGCTATCTTTATACCAAAACAATTTGTTATAAAGTATCAATAAATATTTGTCATAGCCATCAGCTGCCTTAAAATTATCATCACCATTTTTATTGTATTTCTTTGATTGAATAAACATTCTTTTTGCATACATATAAAAATAATGAGGGAATGTCATATTTATTTTCTTAGAGAAGTTACTACATAATTTTGTTAATATTCACTAAATCAATAATTTCAAATTTATATCTCAAAAGATATAGACTTTATTAATAATTTTTAAGTGAATAATTTGATGATATATTGAATGTTATGGTAATTTAAGTTTAATATCATATTATTTAGTACAAAATTTGAGATAGAAAAGCAAGGAATTTGAGATTGAATATAATTATTTAAAAAAAAAACTAATAAGACATACTATAGTAATTAAAATTAAATTATAAAAGAAAATTCTTTTTAGCTCTCCTTAAAATGTTTACATACATATACAATTGAGAAAAAAATTATTATTCAAAGAAATCTTCGCTTTGATTTAATTAGACAAATATATCACATTCTCGGAGACCATCACCAAACACATTAAACAAAATTTCATGGGAAATTTGAACAAATGTCCAAATTAGGAATTGAGTTGCAAAAGTAGTCAACCCTTAAAATTTTAACTATTTCCCTATATATTTACAGGTGAATGATCTAAAATATCCTCCATCTATACAAACACAACACAAAAGTATAACTTTCACACAAATCTCTC
>JANKKB010027104.1:0-10036 GCA_026225775.1 Bursera palmeri | reverse complement strand
GATGATAAAATAATTGAGATCTGCTTCACCTATAAATAGCTTGATAAGTAAAAGCAATATTGAATCAACTAAGGGAAAAACGGTATTTTAAAGTAATTTATATTAATTAGTTAATATGGAGAGTGAAATTGGTAAAACAGAAAAGGTTTAATGCAATTAATGAAAAAGGGGGATGCACGAATAGGTATATATATGGCAATTGCCAAATAGTATAAGAAGTAAGCAACTTAATGAGAATCTCAAGATTTGAAATTATTTAGATTAACTCTTTTGGATTAATCCACCTCTTCTTAATGAAATTATTTTTAATCTAAATTATTTTTAATATAATAAAAAAAATTTTAACTATTTTTTGCCGAGGATCTATTATAGAAACATTAACTCTTTTGGATTTATTTAAAGTGGATAACTATATAGCCTCGATGTCATATTTTACATATAAACCGAAGAGAGTAATGTTATTGATATAAAGTTTGTATCCTAACTGATGTAATATTATATTAGTGGTAAAGTGAATACATAAAAATTAAAATAATAAACATTTATAATTTACCTTATCACTCATATGATGTCATATCATAGTTGAGATATAAATTGGAATACAAAATTTATACCTGTAGCATTATTGAAACCCCAAAGTGTTTAGGTTGACATTAGGTTTCACATCTAAAACCAAATATTAACTCAACTAGGCAATTTTTTTTTTTTCCTTTTAAATTTCAGGTTTTAAAATTACATTCATTTAAATAAGATCTTACCACACACCTTCCCACACCTCAACACCTCACACCTAACATAAAACCAACCTCTTTTCACCTAAAAGCTTTAGCTGCTTCTTTGTAACTCTCTCAATCCACATTCAACCAAAGCCGTTGAATCAGGTGTCCAAAATTCCAAATATTCTTCTTCATCTCCTCAATGTCTAGCTACTCTATATCATACACTCTTCACCATCCCACCACACAGCCGTCGACCATCAATTGGAGCAGCTCATAGCCCGCTAGAAACGCCGGTAAATGGTGTTTAAAGTAGAGAATGTCACGCAGCATGTGAGAGACGGATGAAGGGGCGTAGATTTAGAGGAAGAGAAATGAATTAGGGAGTATGAGCATGCAAGAAATTTGAGGAGGCAGAGAGAAGAAGATGAAGAAAATAAGTTCTGAAAATGATTTCTGATTTTAATTTCTGTTGGAGTAATGACTAACTTGATGAGATAGACCCAAAAAATAAAAAAAAAAATTCAAGCCAAATACACATTTTCTTGTTTTAAGGGCACGAAATTACTTATGTTACCCAATATGATACGACCTGATTCGATGAGGCTCTGGAAATCCTAAAACTTAAATAGTAACATCTAAAATTTAATAGCTACATCTCTCAAAATTAAACAGTAAACAGTTAGACCTAAAATTTAACAGATTAAAGTAAATTTATGACCTTAAATTTATTTTAATTATTATTATTTTTGTATCTATTTTCTGATCCTTCTTAACACTAATCATCGTTATTTATTCTTCTTCTCAAAAAATTGGGTCCGACCATTTTGGGACTGAAACTCCAGCACTGTTACGCAATCAGTAGCAGTACCATCGACCTTCTTGTGCAGCAGTTGTGGAGGACTGATATCCTGTCATGAGTTTTGATAAATCCCCTTGTGAATTAGTACCGCAGAAGTAAAGATGGGTCCTTCAGAATTCTAGTAAGCTTCTGTGAGTAGCAGCAGCAGTTTGTGTAGTTTTTGGGTCCTTCAGCAATGGGTCTTCCTTCTTCCGGAAGTCCGTTTTCTTCATGGAAAAGAAGCAGCACTACTCTCCGGCTACCAAGTTATTCTCCCAGCAGCGGGGGCAGACCCATAAATGAAACTTAGGGAGTTAAAGGTTAAAGTAATAATTAATATAAATATAAATATAAATAAACATAAATATTTTTATTAATAAAATTATCGTTAACTAAGACTTTTATAATTGTCTTCAAAGATATTTCATGTTTTAAAAATATTGTATTATTACTTTATTATCAAATCTATCAAATACATCATTCTCTATATATACAACTAAGTTATCATTCAACTATTGATCACTCATTCTATTTTGTAAACGATTATTCATTACATTTATTACTGAAAATGCTCTCTCTACATTAGAATTGACAACCAAAAAATTAATTTTAATTTTATCAACATATAGACTAATGGAAATACTCTATCATTCTTAGTTTTGACGATTACTCTTGCAAGATCTCCAATCCTATAAATTTAACTTTAGAACGTACACCCAAAATATAAATATCAAATTGAAAATTAAGTATCATGAATTCTAAGTTAGAAAATATTTGGAAATGATCCTATTAGTTTTAGAGATTTCTTCATTTCAATTACAAACATAAATTTCTGGAAATAATTAGTTTTACAAATTCATAAAACAAACTCGGTATTAACCTCAAACAAAATTTATATAAAATAATATTAACAAGTGAGTAAATTACCGAAAGGAGATAAAATCGTTCGTTAGATGGAATTGTGTTGTGTAGAGGTGGTTATGAAAAGAGGAAGCAGAATGAACGCTTGTTGGGTTTAATGGTAGTTGAGGCATATAAAAGAAGAAGGTAATTTACTTATATAAGATAATAATATTTTTTATAAACAATTGATATTAATTCTTATATAATTTAAACTCAATTGGGAGGGGATTAAAAAAAATAAAAAAGGGAGGCCCAAATTAAAAGAAATTAGTTAAAAATCAAAACGTAAATGGAATCACTTGACCCACATGACCCCAGCTGGGTCCGCCAGTGCCAAGCAGGGCTATGTTAAAACCTCTGCAGCGAGTGCACGCCTACCTCATCTCTCTGGCTCTGGTCGCAGTCAATCCCTCCTCACGAAGCTCCTCTCTGGCTTGTGCAGCGGGTTCCATTACCTTCACACGACGTCTCTTCTTTTGCATTCCCGATCCTGATTCTTTCCTTTTCAATACCCTCATCACAAAAACCTCAAAATTCAGTTTCTCTGTTGATTCTGTTTTGTTTTATCGCTGTATGCTTTTATCAAACGCCGTCAAACTATATTTTCACGGCTGTTATAAAATCTTGTGCTGATTTATGGGCGTTGAAACTCGGTAAAGTAATTCATAGTCATGTTTTCGTATGTGGATATGATTCAGATAGATATGTTCAGGCTGCACTTGTTAGTTTCTATGCAAAATCTGGTAATTTGGTTGTGATCCGTTTCACCACCACCCATTTCCGCCCAAGCAAGCTTCAATGCAGTGACGGAGCTTGGAAGAATTTTTTGGGGGGCCAAAGGAAAAAAAACTCAAATTTTGGGGGCCCCAATTAGGTAAAATTTTAATATTTTTTTAATTTTTAATTTTTAATTTATAAATATATCACTAAGCTCTGTCACTGCTTCAATGTGAACCGGTTCATGCAAGATCATCAAGGAACCTTCAAAGTCCAATATTAAGATGCAATATAATCCAATTACTCCTTAGTTAATTGGATTGTATAACATTCTAAATGAAAAGCTAATTTTATAATTTCATTCTTATACCCATTATATTTATTTGTCCTTTTGTAATTTTAATTTCATGCTTTAAGTGTAACATGTGATTCATTATGTTTGTAATCTTAAGGGTGGGCAAACTTGTTATTTCTGCCTATGTAAGTGCCTAGTGTTAAAGGCACCATTTGCTTGTAATTGGGGAAACTTAGATGAATTGTAATTATACACTTGGTTTGTTGTTGAGAGATTTTCTCTCTTGTATCCATTCTTTTATCCAATTATTGTCAAAGGAATTGGTGGTGGATTTTTTTTTAGTTTCAAGTTGGTGGAACTTCCTTTATGTTTGAAGATCTATTTGGCATTAAAATTATTGTAAGTTTAATCTATCTTTCTAGTTATTTGTAGCTGCTGAATTGCTTTGTTAGTGTAGGATTGTCAATGATAAATTTGGAGATTGAAATTGTGGCATATGTGAAATGCTTGCTGCCGGATTTTGTGGAGGCATGAGTTGTTAAGTTGTTAATCTTGTTGAATATCGTGGGATTGAAGTGCATGAATATTGTGTTTTGGGCTGTCGAATTTATTGTGCTCATTTAGGAGTGATTTCATACTTGTTTTTTGGTTGATTTGTGTTAATTTGGGGCTGCCAATTGCAAGTGTGTATGAAGGTGGAATATTGTTGTAATGTTGTGGTGTTGTTTTGTGTTGAAACAAGGTGTTTTAGAGGGGAAAAAGGGGCTGCCCGAATTTGGTGCTTGTGTGGGTTGAATTTTGCTTGAAAGTTGATTAATCACTCCATTTTATGTTGAGATTGCATGTCAAAATGGATCAGGTTCTTGCAAGGAAGTGTTTGATAAAATGCCTGAAAGAACAGTTGTCGCGTGGAATTCGATGATTTTAGGATACGAGCAGAATGGGTTTGCTAAGGTAGCAACTGGGCTTTTCTATTTGATGAGAGATTTGGGAATAGAAACGGATTCAACAACGTGTGTTTGTATGTTAGCGGCTTGTGCTCAGTTGGGGGCTATTGGATTGGGCTGCTAGCTGCATGACTACATTGTTGCTCAGGCTTTTGATGTGAATGTGGTGCTTGCTACTTCATTGATTAACTCGTACGCTAGGTGTGGACATGTGAGTAAAGCGCAAGAGGTTTCTGATTCGATGAGGGAAGTAAATGCTGTTGCAATGATTTCTGGGTATGGCATGCATGGTTATGGTACTCAGTCAGTAGAGCTTTTTCCTTGAACGAAAGCGCATGGTAAACGGCCTAACAATGTTAAAGTTGTTGCTGTATTATCAGCTTGTGCTTATGCTGGACTGATTCATGAAGAGCGCCTGACATTTGATAGTATGAGGCGAGAGTATGGATTGGTGCCAGGATTAGAACATCTTGTTTGCATAGCCGATATGTAAGGAGGTGGTGAGAGGGTGGGAAGTGATTTGAGGGTATTTTTGTTTTTTTTTTTTTATATATATTTGATATGGTGTATCCGTTAACTAAGAGGTAACAGCAATTAAGTTTTGCGATCTGGGTTCATTTTTTATTCAGAACAAAAGATAAGTTCCAGAGGTATGTGTTAATTTTTTTTTTTTCACAACGGCAGTTAAATTTTGGGGATATATATTAATTTTTTATTCAGTAAGATGTTTACTAGACAAAAATATTTTTGGGCGTTGAAAGTATTCCTTTTATTAAGTTACGCATACTTAATAAGTAGTTTAAATATTATATTATATAATATTTATAAAAAATTTTCAATTGAAATTTTACTATTATTATTATTATTACTAGTACTACTAACCCTATTTACCATTTTCACCCTAAGATTTGATCCTGTTTGTCCCTCGACTTAGAATTCAACTCGCTTGCCGCTAGGCTTGGGTTCGACCCCACGAGCCCCTATCCCAGTTCCCAGCTCTGGTGCCTTGGCCTAAGTCGTGACCTTGCTCACCCCTAGTTCAACTCCTAGCCTCACTCAACCTCAGTCTAGTCTCCACCCTCAATGTTTTTGTGCCCAGGTCCCAGCACTGTACATCCCCAATCCAACATCTAAGTCTGTCGGGCTCAGGGCCCGATCTTGAGTATTTTAAACATTAATTTTTATATCATTTTTTATTATTTTTTTGTTATAAATTAATATAATATATTGTTTTATCATATATAATGTCGTTATTGTATAATAGTAAACTAATACTATGCAATGTAATATAATACAATACTATACTATACTATAATAATGTTGTACGCCCAAAAATGACCATATTTCTCTAGACCTGATCCGATGAATTCTTACCCCTAACCTTCATCATATTCAATCTTCAATCAAATCATTTGTGAACCAATATTCTACCATATGCAAGGTCCACTTTTCCATTTGAAGTCACTTGCAAATTGAGAGGGAGGCTATTACAATCATTTGGTGAGTTCATTCTAAACAATCTTATCTCCCTTGACATTGTTTAGTATATAAAACTTGTATTCTAAGCAGGGATCATATGGTTGGAAGGGTTTTTTGCAATAAAAGACTTTTGCTTTAGCACCAGTATCTTCTCTCACCAATGGGGATAGACTCGACAATAAAGACATTGTTAAGTTTGTCACTCTCCTAAAAACTCAAACTTGTAGGTGTGGGTTTAACTTGAATATTTAAGCCTTTAATAGACACCCAGTTAAGCGTATTTTCATGAGAAGTTAGACCACTACTTCTTGCTTGGATGCAAATTGTTCTCAAATAATGATGAGGTATTTGTCAAGCTGTCGTTCTTTACCTCATTGATACAATAATCATTGTATACAACATAATCATTATCAAATATCCTTGCATACCTCCTCTCCAATGTCTTTATCCAAATTAGAGGTTATGTATTACCAATCATACCTAACTCATCTTCGGACGCATTATTTAAGTATTAAGTGATAAGTGGAGCAAAACAAAACGTCCTTAATTTTTCATGCAAAACCAATGGAAAGTCGTTTGACTACAAAACCATGTGTAGGTCCGTAACAATGTTACGGGTCCTTTCGTTATAGTTGTTACTTATTATCCTTGTTACGTGGATAAGTCTTGCATGAATAAGGGCTGTAGTTGAATAAAGGCTGTCGTCCACGTAGGGGATATCAGCTGTTTGTTATGATCAGCTTCTTTTGTTAAGTTATTCTTTGTCTATCACTTGGTTACGTTATTCATTGTGGTTACGTTATTTACTGTTTATCACTGGATTGTAAACTCTATTTATGGAGTAAAAATTGATGAATAAAGCATCAATGATAATTAACAACTTCTCTTGGAGAACTTAGGAGTCACGGGGATACTCGAATTCCCTGCCCAATGAGGTATAGGATCCCTTGAAGCATCCCATATCCAAAATTGGTCATCTCGCCTTTACCAGTTCACCGACCCATGACACGATCCCAGTCTAAGGTGATGGGTCCAGCCTATAAGCCATGAGGTCCAGCCCATTATGTTTTAGAGGTTATCTACTTGACTTCGTGTCACTGTAGCTCATTTTTGTTAAGTTGCGGAATTGAGAGGCAGTGTGTGCTTGAGAGAGATTTTTGGTTCCGAATGGTATTCATCATTTCATCCGATCGGAGGTAATTTATAGTCCAATTTTGTTGTAACTTTGACAGCACATTCAGAACTCATAGAGCTTCAATCTGGATGGTGGAAATCTGAATCGAAGCACAGGAGATCACTGTTCATGGCCAGAACAGTAGTCACATTTTGTGAGATTTTTATAAACTCTCAATTTAATTGTGATTCTTACTTATATGCTTTAAAATTTGTTTTGCTCTAAAATTGTGAGCATATTATGACAATAGAACTGCTATAATTTGTCTAAATTCATAGTGAAATTGTTTGATTGAATTTTATAAACCATGTGGTTTTTACCCTCTGACTTGGAGGGGTTTTCTACGTTAAAAATTATGTGTTCTCTCTTATTTGATTTACTTATGTTATTGACAGTTTTTGGGCTTTAATCTTTACTGAAATTTGGTTGAAGATTATTGGTATTTTATCCTTTGATTGTTTTTTAATTGGGAAAATTGTTCCATTGCGTTGGCGTTGTTGTTTACCAATTGTTGATTGATTTGAGCTTTCTTTCCAACAAAGTGGTATCAGAGCCACCAAATTGACTCATTAAAAAGATTATTTCACTACCCACAATTTTGACAATCTGCATTTCATTTTCAACAATATTGTTCAACCAACTTTTCATTTTCAACATAATTATTTTATTAGTCAAAATCCCAACAATCTCCCCCTTGACTAATAAAATAATAAATCATTACCATCTCTTATAAAGTTGCTTGAAAGAGTTCCTAAATCTTTTGTTTTCAGCCACACCAATGTTTTGAACAAAAAAACCATTAACAACAACCACCCTCTATGACAAATTAATTAGCTTCATATCTCATAAGGATACACATATGATGAAAAGAGAGACATGCAAATTTCTTATGCATCTACAATCGGAAGCTTAATGTATCTCATGGTTTGTACGAGATTAGATTAAGCATCTCATGGTTTGTACGAGATTAGATTTAACTCATGCAGTTGCTCTGGTTAGTAGATTTCTTTCTAATCTAGATAGAGAGCATTGGAATGCTATAATCTGGATTATGAAATATCTCCATGGTACGACTGATTTAAAATTTTGTTTTGGGTTTGGAAAACCTATACTTGTTGGTTATACAGATTCCGACATGGCTGGAGATTTGGACTCAAGAAAATCTACTTCAAGTTGTTGGATTACCTTTGTAGGGGGATCTGTGTCATGGCAATCTAGGTTGCAAAAATGTGTTGTTTTGTTTACTACAGAAACTGAGTTCACTGCAACTACCGAAGCATATAACGAGTTATTTGTGGATGAAAAAATTTGTTCATGAATTGAGATTTATGCCAAACAGGTATGTGTTATATTGTGATAGTCAGAGTGCGATTCACCTTGGTAAGAATCCAACATTTCAGAATAGATCGAAACATATTGATGTGAGATATCACTAGATTCGAGATGTTATGACTTCCAAATTACTTGAACTTGAAAATATTCACACTAATAAAATTGCAGCTGATATAATGACAAGGTTAATGTCTCATGAGAAGCTTGAGTTGTGTGCTGGGAGAGCCGACATCAAGTTCTAGCAATAAGTTTGATGAAGTGTTTTTCTTCCTCTCATGAACTGGAGGGGAAGAATTGTTGGGTCCAGCCCATGAGCCATGAGGTCCAACCCATTATGTTTTGGAGGTTATTTATTTGACTTCGTGTCACTGTAGCTCATTTATGTTAAGTTGCAGAAAAATTTGAGAGCCAGTAGGTAGAGGCAGAGGCAGAGGCAGTGTGTGTTTGAGAGAGATTTTTGGTTGCATACAGTATTCATCATTTCATCTGATCGGAAGTCATTTGTGGTCTGCTTTTGCTGAAACTTTGACAAAACGTTTAAAACTCATAGAGCTTCTATCTTGATGGTGGAAATCTGAATCGGAGCACCGAAGATCACTGCTGCGTGGCTGGAACAGTAGCCACTTTTGTGAGATTTTTAAAAACTCTTTCAATTTAGTTGTGATTCTTAGTTATATGCTTTAGAATCTATTTTTCTCTAAAATTTTGAGGATATTGTGACAATTAGAGTTCTTTAAATTGCCTAAATTCATAGTGAAGTTGTTTGATTAGGTTTTATGAGCCCTGTGGTTTTTACCTTTTGATTTGGAGGGGTTTTTTACGTTAAAAATCTTATATTCTTTCTTGGTTGATTTACTTGCATTATTTACAGTTTTTGGGCTTTAATCTTTGCTGAAATTTTGTTGTAGATAGTTGGTATTTTGCCCTTTGATTGTTAATTAATTAGGAAAATTGTTCTGCTGCGTTAGCGTTGTTGCTTGCTAAGTGTTGATTGATTTGAGTTTTCTTCCAAACATAAGGCACATATCAAACAATGCATACCAATCACATACTAAGTAAATTAATGTCCTAAAGGGTCATACAACATATAATAAGTATTTAGGCAAATACTTCTTTAAAACCGTAGTGTACTCAAACCATCTGATGCACATGTGAGTTAAGATTTGTTTGGCATCCAATAAGTGTAACATGATCCATTAAATTTAGATCCTCTTTAGTCACGACAAAGCAACAAGTTATTTTTATATTATAATCTAGAAAACAATTTCTTAATAAATCATGTCTGTAATTATGTAAAATGTTGTCTTCGGTTGTAATATTCAGACTGGTGTACGCTTGTCCTTTCATTTCTTCTAAAATAGAGCTTCGACGATGAGCTTTATGCTTTCTTATTCGTCTAGCTAGTAACTAAGTATCATGCCTACCACATTTCACAGTTAGGTAATTATTAAAAGGACTTTGATCATCATCCAATCGATGTTACTACATTCATATATTGCGTCGTATCTGGTCAGCGATATGTGTTAAAATATTTTCTCTTATTATTATTCAAGTTCATCATACAAGGAGTATAAATAATAGAAAACCCTAATCTATTTATGGCTATACAAAAGATATTATGGCTAGTATCAT
>JANKKB010027102.1:0-10032 GCA_026225775.1 Bursera palmeri | reverse complement strand
AGAGAAGTGCTGATGGTGACACCGGTAGGGACAGAAGGGATGATAGAGATTATAGAAAGAGAAGTGCTGATGGTGACACTGGTAGGGACAGAAGGGATGATAGAGATTATAGGAAACGAGACAACAGAAAGGAACCGAGTAACAGAAAGGATAGTGAAGGTGAAGATGGTTACAAACGACGGAGAGAAGAGTGGGAAAATAGACATCCAGCTGCACAGAGTGATGATGAATATGATCGTGATAGAAGGCACCGAGGTGAGAAAAGAAGATCAAGTATTTCAGATGCACGGGAATGAGATTTTTTTTTTTTTTTTTTGGGAACCTTTATATAGTTGAATTTTACACAAAATGAAAATTGCCGCCCAAGTGAACAACTCTGTCTTTGTATGCTTAGGGTTCCACTTTTTGAGAGCTGACAAGTCCCACTGGTTATAATACTGATTGCAATTTGCAATGGTATTTGCTGAGCAAATAATCAAAACTTGGTCAGTGAAATAAAATTGGACATGCAAGTTTCTCCTATAAAAATAAGGTATTCAAAGTCAAGAGAAGGCAAAAATTCTTGCATTGCATGTAAATAACTAATTCCACACAAGGTGGATTCATGTTAAGTGAAGTTAGCTATCCATGTTTTGTTTCGTTTCGTCATTCCTACATATTAGAATACTACAAAAGCTTGTTGCATAGACTTCCAATTATATTTAAGAAAATGTAAAAGTAATAATAAGTAATAACCAAATATTTGAAGCAATTTTAAATTTTAGAAAAATCTTATTCTTCTTTTTGGTTGTCGAAACAAGTATGAATTGTTGGGCAAGATGTTAAATTTTGAGACTTTACTAAGTGTTTATTAAGTATTTTTAGACATACAATTAACAAGGTGTCAAGCTATTAGTCCGATACAAAATTTAATCTAGATAAATTGGATCTTTAATTTTTTTGCAAAGCGCAGTGCCATTAACGTGTAATACTGTACAATAAAACCTCATTTATCCAAACCCAGTTCAACAAAACATTCTAGTGCAGCATTACAAATTCACAAGGTCAAAGACAATACTCTCCGTCTCACAGCGGTTTATGTGCTATAACAGTAACGGCTGTGAGATCATCTCGATTATCTCGTCACATATTTGATTATATGAGCAAATAAACCGCACATTAGCGTTGTTTTACTAACAACACCCCAGCAACAAATCCAACAAACCCGTGATTGATTAAAAACACCAGAAAGAATAAAACTAATCCATCAAGTTCTCCGCAATCATTTCCTGTTTTGCATGTTATTGTTGGACACAAATGAAGTCTGTGTTGTTGTTGGTCCATTCTTGTCAAGAGTCTCGGTCATTGTAGTAGCTTTTTTTTTTTTTAATTATTATTTTAAGATTTAATTTNGTCTCGGTCATTGTTGTAGCTTTTTTTTTTTTTAATTATTATTTTAAGATTTCATTTGTCAATTGGCAGGGAGTTAAGATAGTATATTATCACAATAATAGCATTCCCATTCCCAACCATGAAATAATGTGCTTAAAAGACGAGACATTCCAAGTTCTTCAAATCAGGGTTGTCTTAAATAATTTCATCTTCCCAGGAGAGCAATATCGATGAGATTAATTAAGAAAAGAATAAAAGAGAACTTACAACTTGAATTCTCATTCACTGAACATATGGTAGAAAATTTTATCAAATATTGTGGCTAGCCTACATCCACTCGAGATTCTAAATGATATTATCTCGATCATATTAATATTACAAGGGCGGGCTAATGTACCAAATGTTCGAAGAAAGAGATGACGGTAACGAACATTGCACTGTCACTCTGCCAGTAACTTCAATAAATTTAAAAATTTTCCCATACAATGTTGTTGAGGAAAATTCAAGCAAGTTAATCCAAGAAATTCACCTGGCAAAAGAGCTGAAATATTTGTATCTTTATCGAGTAATCCTTGCTCTTCACAATATTAACTGCTAGCTGATTATTTACTTTCAGAAACTGAAAAATCATAATCCAGTGGAAAATTATTCCCTTTAGGAAGCAGTGGGAGCACCATTTCAGACATGATTTTCTTGTACGTGCCTTTTATGATCCCTCTCCATATAAGCAAGTCGGCCAATCCGGTTCCGATCCTCTATAAGATCATGATGATAATGGTGGGAACCAGCCCCATAATTATGCCGCAGCTTCCCCTCCAAGGTTTTCTCAGGTGGGCTCCCGACCTTCCGCTTGCGGTTACTCGACTTAGGTGAATGAGAACGAGAATGGTCATCAGTCACTGACACCTCCCCTTCTTCCGCATGCTCCGCATCTGATACACGTGATGGGTGACCTCTTATTTGTCTATGGCCTTCTCCTGCATCCCCTTGATATTTATTATAGTGCGAGTTCTCATATTCTTGTCTGTGCCTCCTGTCCCGCCTGTTCTTCTCATTATCTGCGGCCAATTCAATGCCATTTTCAAGTTCCCTCTCTATGAGATCATCTTCATCCATCAAATCAGTTTTCCGAGTGATGTCCACACGGGAGTTCCTTCGTTTCTCTAATGCAGCCTTTACCTTGTTTCTGTCAATCTTTTTGATAGCTTCCTGGGGTGACTGGCCAACTGTACCTCCTCCATGTTCCACTTTTCGGCCGAAATGCTTGTCCTTTAATTCCCCTACTTCTCTTGTTTCATTTTTCACAAGAATCCTTTCTTGATCTTCTTTACTGAGTGCATCTGATCCAAACCTCAATGTGCTCTGAGCTTCCCCTCTGTTTTGGTAAGGAAATGTCTCTTGTTCCAAATGCAGATCATCTTTAGATTCACCATATGCATCATAATCTACAGCATTTTCCATCTCTGCATTTCCCCAGTCATTGCTCTGGATTTGGGTGGTTCTAGAAGATCCACAATGATTGTCAGCTAGTAGTACATGCTCAGAAACTGGCTTACTTGAAGCAGGCTTTAAGGTTACAGGTCTTGAAGTCGTACAACTGGCCTGAGAATAACTATTAGTTGTTGGGTATTCTTCACTACTAGATAAAGTCCTTGATGATGCCCGTTGTGCACTCCCCACTGCAGCACTTCCTTCAACTTCACCACACTGGGAAGGTGGCACTCGGTTTTGTTCATACAGTTCCAGCATTTGGTTGCTAACCTCTGCAAGAGATGAGTGACCAGCATTAGAATCCAATATCTAACCTATTCACCAAAAGAAAAGAATAATTCTAGTAGTCCTAACGACGATGAAATATAGTAAAACGATTGCCACTTTCCCATTGAAATATTTCTCTCATCTGTTTCTTTCTTCCATTCACCACTCACAATTCTCAGGGGCCATAGTGCTACCTAGCAAAATATTATAGAAAAGAAAAATGAAGAAGCAATGTTCTATTCACTATCTTCCCCTTTCATTTATTTAATGCGCATATATTAAAAATGCGAATAGACCAACAGACACAGGGAAAAAAAAAAAGTCCCTAGTCACCAGTAGACGACACTGACAACTGGAAAAAAGGGAGAACACCAACCCTCCAATTGGCGTGGGGTGACACCAAACTCTTGCCACCACACCTTCTCGCCATCTGATGGAAGCTTTACTTTGAGGAACTTCGCAGCAAGAAAAATGGCCCCTGCAGCAACGTGATGGGGCTTAAACTGCAAGCAGAGAGAGGTCCGCAGTCTGCATGCCGCATTCCCCAATCAAGAAGAGACCATCCAAAAAAACCATGAATGTACAGTTTATATAAAATAAACTATTGATCATACCCATCATTGACAAAGTTCCATGCAACTTGAGCAAGAGCATTCTGGGCAACCTTAAATTTCTTTATTGCCTCAACTAAGGGTTTGTATGGATGGAGTACATTTAGATCAAAACCAAGAGTCGCAAGTACAACCCTCTCTCCAAGTAAAATTAATTCTTTCTGTTGTTCATAGATCTCCTGCATGATGGATGCAAGAAGGTTATTGAACTAAACCATTAAAACCACAAACAACATGTACACACTAGCAACGATTTTGTTCTATTTTATTTTTTTAAAAGAATTATTGGAATGGAATGTAACTGAAAAGAGACGGGACTTCCTAAGAACATCAGTATATCACTTGATAAAACATGAATGTACAGACAGAAGAGTCAATATCCCCCTTTCATGCACACAACTGACACAAGGCAGATAGGCAAACTTGAGATGAAGGGGAATGCAGACATAATAACCCTGCACTATACTGTTGAAGAAAGAAAAATAGTGACGACAACAATTTCTAAGCGCTAAATTAAGTTTGCCCACCTATTCATTAATTCCTAGATTATAAATAAATATTAAAAAAAAAATACGACATACTCTTAAACATTCTGAATGAAGATTGACTACCCTTTATGGATTATAAAAGCTTAAATTCAAGTATAAGAACCTAAATACAAGTAACTTCCTGATCTCTGATCTCCATCAACTAATGAGAGAATTGCAGACTTGTGCCCTTAGGTATATATATAAAAGCTTATATTAACAGTCAGATATCATCAACAATTAACAAGTTCATATAAGGTAAAAAGAAGAAGCAGAAAGACACATAACAGAAAAGATCTCAGTAGAAAAGCATCACTACAATAACCATACCTTTTGCTTGATCTTGTGGACTGCATCCGGATCCTTATCTTTTTTATGAATGATTTCATACGAAACAACAATAACATCTTTCAGTGGACGGGGAGTCTCCTCAACCTTCCCAGCAAGAAACATACACACTGTTGCTATGGTCTGCAAGATATTTTAACAAAAGCAGGCACTGAAATTAATTGTTGTCAACATTTAAACTCAATTTAAATAATTATATTGTTATTTTCCTTGCCCATTAAATTATCATCAGAGATCTCACAAACACCAGATGATTTACCCACCTTTAAAGCACATGTATAACAATGGAACTACCACAGCTCTCAATTAAACATAGACTTACAAAGATGCACAGTGACAATCAAGTCTCTCTCAGGCTAAACATCCACAGCGCAAATTATCCCATATTTCTTAATGGTAAATCAAGGTAGCCAACAAGTATGGACAGTTGTGTCTCCCTTTCAGGCGACATTAATGTTTTGTAGTAATTTAGATTTATTATACACACATGTACAGAGTGAAAAGGGCAAATAAAAAGTGAGCATAATAATAATTAAAAAAACACAACAAGTACATAATTCTGAGCAATTGCAAAATAAAAGGGCACCCAAAAGCCATGKATAAAGCAGCTGTTGGTCTCTAAAAGTTTTCTTTGTTCTCCATCATATCAAGAATTCATATCACATTTTATTATGCCACTAATACCACCATGATATGCTAGAAACCTTCTAATAGATTACAATACATGGATGCCATTACTTCAAACCACAGAAAAGGCAATAGATATATCTTCCTGGAATATTAAAAACAGAGCCATATTTGGTAAAGAACATAACTCACCCTCCTATCATTCCTTGCATGTGATTGACAAAGGAAAAACCGGTGACAGAATATTATTGCTGTAGCAATTGTCACCTGGGGTCTGCAATTTGTGAAAAGCATTTTCAAGTCAATAGGGTAAAAGAGACAGGAATTTCACAATGCAGAATGAGGACAATAATACTACTCATTCTCAGCAAAATAATTATTAAACAACAAAGTTACTTTCTGAGAGGCAGAAAAATTCAACACATCCAACTGAAATGCATAGACTCACACTTTAAGTCTCATGCCCAAGTCTTGTAGGAATGTACAGTATGACTTGCGTAGATAACTCTCCTTTTTCCAGTCAATGCCATCTCCTTTAGATGGAGAATTTTCTTCAATTTCTTTCTTAGAAAAGTACCAATGGCCACCGTCTTCTTGCTTTCCATGAGAAAGTTGGGATGGTTCACCGTCATAGCTTCCATGTTGTGAGTGATCAGCAGGCAACAAATTAGTCATTTTGTAAGGTTTGCAGATATATCCAACACTTATATAAATAGTCTGATGGTTGGCACGTGTAATGATTGCATCAACCTCCTGCCAATGCCCTACCAAGATGGATCAGAAACAGACAAACATAAGAATATCATGTTTTACAAATAATACTCATACAGATATAATTTTAAAGCATCAAGATCAAAGAGTGGATTTGAGATTCTGATTATAACAGTAAAGTTGCTTCCCACAGGCTTCAACCACAAAATAGAATTTAAAGGGATGGCATAGGTGAGCGAATATATGTTGGTCCAACAATATGATCATTCCTGGCTGCATCATGTAAATTCAGTATCCTGTCTACAGCAGCATTTCCATACAAGGGATCACAATCTTGAACAGTGAAATCTAATTCAAGTAAATTACTCTGTCTATACCTGAACTCGTAATGTAGTGTTGCACACATAATCAAGATATATACGGATACTTAATGGACGTGTGCCGATGAAGAGTATATGAGTCTATTAGTCCACATTAGTATTTATATGTATCATGGATTAGTTAAATTCTATCACTTTGATGATAAAATAATACATCTTATGATTCCAATTCAGGTGATTTCTATCAGTAAACACAGGAAGAGCAGTGATCTGTATGGTTAAGCACAACAAAGTATCCCCTGCTGCTATACATTAACATAAACTGCTTTCCTCATTCTGTATACTACCTATGAATTATTCACAAAATGCTGATTAACAGTCTAAATCCTTCTTATGCAAAATAATACTTTTTCTTTAATTACTAATTTTCAAGTTTAGTATAATGTTTGGCCTAACAAGAGCCTGCACTTGCTGAACTGCGACCATTTTGAAGACACACATTCTACCAGACTGAAATGAGAACACTCATTTATCACAATTGAGAAGATCATAAAGTAGAGAATCCAATACATAACCCCCAATATATATTTCATGTACACGCTATTGTATCATATTTCTCGTTATAGATGATCAATTTCCTTCTAAATCAATGTACAACCAGTACTTCATTATTGCTTGAAATCGAAGAGTAAAATAGAGATGAACCGACACACTCCCAAACTTCAGGCTTTGTTCTTATCATGAATTCACAATATAATCAACAAATTTAGAGCCTCATACGCCATTCTCCAGCATAAAATTTACATTCAATCAATTTCTAACCAAGATACGCAACTCAATAGCAATGCTTATAACGCCAAATCTTGATCCTGCCTTTTACAGAGCTATCATATAATCTATACAACGCCAACCGTAAGTATCTACGCATGAATTCGCTTGAAAACAAACTGATGATGACTTACTCATCCAAAACCTTATCTTATGCTTTCACATAATTGACTGATTGTACAATTCGGGTTCTAAACTTAAAAACATTAATTTTCTAATTTTCCAGGAGAGTTCGTTAAAATTTTCGCAAGAACCAAACATTAGAAACAAAGCAAAATTCCTACCTAACCTTACTCCACAAAACTCATACCGAATAAAGCAACAAAAAGAAAAAAAAAATAAGAATATCATCTAACAAAGTGTATTCAATTCACACAAACAAACACACAAAGACCTAAATTAAAAAAAAAAAAATTCAAAGATAAAAACCTACCTTGAAACTCCGAAGCAAAAAAGCGATAAGAAGAATTCCTAACAATAACGTAAATAATGCAAACTGCTGAGCGAAAAACTCGATAAAACAAAAATTTATATTGTAAATAGCGCGACTGAGCGAGAGGTTTGTAGAGTGAAGAAGAGATATAAAAGAAGAGAATAGTTTTTTCTTTTTAATATTTTCTTTTAAATTATTATTTTATGTGTTAGGGTTTATATTTATACTTTATGCTTACTTTTTACATCTCCACACAAGGGAAACTTCACCGATTTTTTTTTTTTAATATTTTCTTTTTCGAATATAGTAATAACGAAAATTCTAATATTTAAAATCATCCTTAATTGTTGATTTACTTTTTTAATTTCTTCAATTTCATTAATTTTTGTGTCACAAAAATTTGTATAAAGAATTTATAGATTTTGAATTAAATTTCGTTTCTGTCTAATATATCTTTAATGAACATAGAGTTCATAGTCAAGACATGAATTATAAGCAATGATGTATATTGTATGGTTAAGATATGAATTAATGATTACGATATAAGAGTCAAGAAGATGGCATGAAAGGTCATGGTCATACATAGTCTCATAGCCATGAAATTCATAGTAAAAAATGGTGAAATTCATAACAATGACAAAGAATTTTAAAATAATTAATGGAGCTTATTTCTACTTTAGCCTTCGGGCTTTATTAAATAATTGTCACCACTCTTAAAACTATCAAATGGGTTGGCCTGAATCGACATTCCATTTTCATTCATTACCTCACCGGCTCACCCCAAACAAAATTATTAATCTTATAGTCAAAATTCTTTGGATCAAGATGTATGCCTTTTCCGGCATGATCAACCAGTCCACATTTCTATATTCTCTTTCAATCATATCAATACGAGTTTTTCGTTTCTTAAACCAAAAAAAAAAAAAAAGACCTTCACACTACCACATCAAGTATAGACCTTGCCACCGGAACATGGTGAACAATGAACATTGATGCAAATGAGTTCAAAAAGTTTAAGGTAAAAACTTCCATACTTCCTGAAAATAGGAATGACGGCATTTACTTATACAATACATCATCTTTAGATTATAATGCTTCCATTTTGAAGCATGAAAGAATTAAAAAATAAAACATATACAACAACTTTATTTTTCAGTTCCAAAAAGTTACAGGAGAAGGAGAAGACATCTTCAAACTTTCAGTTGCTAACCCTAATGCCAACATGCCATATTATAGCAGTTTCCTTTCCTTTGCCAAACTAGAAATTTGATGTAATTACATCAAAGTTGGCAATTACTAGGCCTGAAACACGAACCCAAAATGAAGGTTCATATGTTGTAGTTGGCAGCCTCTCAAAAGAATTCCAGGGTACAAAGAAGATATAGTTGAAAAAGCGCAACTTGCTTGAGCTTGACCATGAGACTTATGTACAATATCTCACCTTCTATTAGCTCACACAGCCACCTGTTCGACTATGAATGGGCTCAACTACATTCGAACTTGAGACATGATGGACCATGAGATCTTTTCCAAACTTCCCTTCCTGATCTGGTGATCAAACCTACTCTCTCTAATTATGCAAAGGACCAAATTCACATTCGTATAATATACAAAGTATAATTTCCCATTTCACTTCACCTGTCGTACACCAACAGTTTTTACACGGAATCTATATTGAGGCCGAGAATCTTCATCATCGTCATCATCATCGTCGTTGTCGTCTTCGCTAGAGTCATCTTCAACTCTATCCCATCTTGCATAATTTAGAGCTGAGTGCCCTTTTGGTTTTGGGATCGTTTGCCATCCTTTTGAATCTTGTGCAGATGATTCCTTGCTGCTGTGTTCTGGAGCATTTGCTCTTTTAGGCTCAGCTTTCTGATCTTTTCCCAGATCAGAAGCTTCCTTAATATCAGGTGTTTTAAAGACTTTTGGCTCAGCTTTGAGATTCTGTAGCACGACTGAAATAGAATTTTCTCTTTCATTATTATATTTTTCCTCTTCTTCTTCCTCTTCCAACTCTGCTTCAGATTCATGTATCGTAGCGAGAGACTTCCTTGGGCAAAAATAAAATAGAAACAAAATAATGCATCCTTGAAGACGGGCAATTAAGATGCTTGTCTTGAAAATAATAATAATAATAATATTTATAAACTTCTTACAGAAAGCAGAAACTTGCAGAAGCCCCTTGACTAAATGTAGACCATTAAATTATTATAATTAAAAAAAGTTATTCAAAAGTTTATATGTTTATTGGAAAACAAAAAGGGATACAAGAGGGTCTACCAATTGTGTCTTCAAGCGAGCCTGAAGGTTTTGATAAGCTTCTGATTCAGGATTTAACTCAATGAGCCTGTTGACATCAAAAAGTGCCGAGTGGTACTCCTTTAAAGTGACTAGTGTCTGTGCCCGAAGCATCAATGCTCCAGTGTGATTGTGATCAAGCTCAAGCACCGAAGTACATTCTTGTGCCGCCTGAGATGAACAGAGCAACATCAGTT
>JANKKB010027101.1:0-10030 GCA_026225775.1 Bursera palmeri | reverse complement strand
TTTTTGACAAGTAACAATAAAGGTCAAACTGATATTTGAATGATCAAATTTTGTCAATGTTTTTTTTACTTTACCAAACCCTTGAGGGCGTAAAGAATTTTCTCCATTTAATATTATTTTTAAACAGGATTGTGGCTGCCACATGCCCGCCGGCATGTTTGTCTTTACCTGCACAAGTTGAAAAGAAGAAACATGTTGCTTTAACTTTCCCTTTTGTTTTTGGTACTTCTTAAAACGTTTTATAAGATTCTTTTATGACTTTTTCATTTTTAATGAGCAATGCAAGATTTCCATTTCTTACATATTTTAAACTATTATACATATATATATATATATTTTTTTTTTTCTCTTGAAATTTTATTTTCATATTAAATCTTACAATTAAAAGTGAATTGTCTTTGAAGTCTATAAGAGAAAAATGGAATAATATTTAACAAAAACATAGCTTTCAAGCAAAAGTAAAATATTATAAATCCTAAAAGAAAGTCACCAAGTTGGATAAAAGGACAAGTTCTCATCAAAGGCTTAAAAAACTTTAATTTCTTTAGAATCATTATTCTCAACAAACGATATGTGATGCATAATCTTATATGAAAACAACAAATACATAGTATATATGATAAATATCTTTCCTTGTGTCCCACCTTCATCATCAAATCTCATGTAAATACATGAACATGTCCTAAATGTCTTATTCTTTTTCTATGCTTAAAGAATCTTAATCTTAAAGATTTCGATAATATTTTTTATAAAGTAATAGAACTTCTATTGAACTAACCCAAAATATAAAAGTATAGGTCACTAGATTTATAATATTTAGTTGTCTATTCATTCCATAACATATATCTTACATAGAATAAATGTTTACAACGATAAAATTTATAATGGTATCCATTTCAGTAACAAACAAACAATCATTGAAGACTATTGGATAGGTAATACCATCCAAAAGATATCAAAATTTTCATTTATGGTATTCAAGGGATTAGTATATATTTTTTTCTTAATATTATATACTTGCTTAACCTAACGTTTTCTGAATTATATGATATTATTTGTATGTTACTTCTATAACATATATATGACACAAAATAAATGTATACATGACAAAATTTATAATTGTATCAGGATTGGTAATAAATGATTATGAAATACTATTAGATGGGTAATATTCCAAAATAAAGGTACCGAATTTTCATTTATGATATACAAGAGATTTGTATACACTCTTTATTGACACTTTATATATATATTTAACTTACTACTTTTATAATTGTTTATCGTATTATTTATATGTTTAGTCTACGATATATATCTTATACAAAATAAATATGTATACAACAAATTTTATAATGGTATCGGAATCAGTAACAAATAATTGTTAAAAACTATTGGAAAAATACTATAAAAAAAGATACCAAAATTTTATGATATTTAAATGATTCGTATTTATTCTTTTTTGATATTATGTATCTTTTTCACCTACTATTTTTAGAATTATATATTCGTTCTAACTAAAGTTTTAAAGCAAAAAAAATAGAAGAAAATCAACAAAATTTTTAAAGGATTTATGTTTTACCTACCGTATTTAAAATTATATATTCGTTCTATCTAAGACTTTGAAAAAAAAAAAAAAAGAACAAAATATTTAAATGATTTTTGGTAAAATTAACAGCTAAAAAATTGTTCGCAATGGAATAGCTTGACTGGTGATTGCTATTTTGTTGGGAGTGTGACATAAAAAAAATATGCCACCCACTTGGATCCTGCAATACATTGAACCTGCTTCAGAACCTCCTTGTAAATACATATAAATACTTTATGTACTTAAAACTGCCAATCTCCCATTTACAAATATACGTTTCTCTCTCTTCAGTTTAAGAGCCCGATAGCTGGTTGTTTTTGTGCTCTTGCGCCCTGTATTCTCGGCTTAACGTTAGGAGAGTCATCTTTAGTCTATGCGTGTTCTATGGGGTGATTTTTTCTGATAAGTAGTACTGCTGCTAATTTTTCATAAGCACTGAAGATTGAATTTATTTCTTTGTTTTAAGATTTAGGTTTGTTTTATTTATTTGTTCTCGGTGATTTTTGGAACTGGGTTTTTTGTAGGTGTATGAGTTATACTCTCTAGGCTGTGAAATTTGTGATTAATCTTGAAATCTTGTTAATGGATGTTTGTTTGGTTTGATGAGGTGGGATTTTTGTGTTGTGTGTTGATATCTATCTGGAGGTTAATTTGATTAGTTATAATGCTTTAGGAGGAAAAAATAAGAAATGGGTATACCTGGTTTTGCTACATAGTGTTTGAGAAATCATAGATGAATTGCTGGAGAAGAAACAAAAAATGCATGTGCACTAGGGTTTTTTAGGAACTTGGTTGTTGGTTTTGATCTAAATTGCTGTGTTTATTCGGACAATGGAAGGAAATTTATCACAAGGAGGTATGATTCCAGGTGGGACCTCTTTTGGGGGTCTTGACTTGCAAGGATCAATGAGAGTGCACCATCAAGCTCAGCACCATCCACACACCATACACCAACATCAGCACTCTATTCCTCGCCAAGGGTCTTCTGTCCATCCCTCAATTCACGAGGGATTTCCGCTCACAATTGGGACCATGCAAAGTTGTGATCCAACCATTTCGATGACTGATTACAGTAAGGGAGAGAGAGCAAAAAACTCAATGAGCGATGATGATGATCCAAGCTTTACTGAAGAGGGTGGTGAAGGTCATAATGATGCAAACAAAGGGAAGAAAGGGTCACCCTGGCAGCGAGTGAAGTGGACTGATAAGATGGTGAGGCTTTTGATTACTGCCGTGTCTTATATGGGTGAGGATACAGGTTTGGATTATGGTGGTGGGGCGAGAAGGAAGTTTGCAGTTTTACAGAAGAAAGGTAAATGGAAATCGGTTTCAAAGGTCATGGCTGAAAGGGGTTTCCATGTTTCCCCTCAGCAATGTGAGGATAAGTTCAATGACCTCAATAAAAGGTATAAGAGGCTCAATGATATGCTTGGGAGAGGCACATCTTGTCAGGTTGTTGAGAATCCGCAGCTTTTGGATGTTATAGACTACATAACAGAGAAAGATAAGGATGATATTAGGAAAATATTAAGCTCCAAACATCTATTCTATGAAGAGATGTGCTCTTACCATAATGGGAATAGATTGCATCTACCTCATGATCCTGCTTTGCAGCGTTCCCTGCAGTTGGCTCTTAGAAATAGGGATGACAATGATCATGATGATGTGAGGAGGCACCACCATGATCCTGATGAAGATGAACAAGATGTGGAGACTGATGATCATGATGAATTTGAGGAAACCCATGTCTCACATGGGGAGAGTAGGTTAACTTATGGCATGGCAGGGTGTTCTACTAAAAGGCTGAGACAAGGCCAGGTCCAGGAGGATAATTCTCTTGGGAATTCCTTAAATTATCAGAACTTCAACAAAAGCTCTTATTCCCATCTACAAGTTTCACAAGCAGAAATGAATCAAGGCTTACCTGAAAACATGAGAGCGGCTTGGTTGCAGAAGCAGTGGATTGAATCTCGCTCAATTCAGTTGGAAGAACAGAAGTTACAGATCCAAGCTGAAATGTTGGAACTTGAGAAACAACGATTCAAGTGGCAGAGATTTAGCAGGAAAAGAGATCGGGAATTGGAAAAGTTAAAGATAGAAAATGAAAGAATGAAGCTTGAGAATGAACGCCTGGCATTGGAGTTGAAGCAGAGGGAAATGAGTGCTGACTACAATAATTGATTGTTTTCCAAACTTTGTTCATAGCTGTGGTGGGACTTGCATGCAACACCCTCATTTCTGTTGTTGGTAAGCTGCTGTCGATTTTAACTGGAATATAACATATTGATTATTGGTTGGGGGAAACTTGTTGGAAATCTCCTCTGTTCCTGCTTATATTGTGTAGAGGTAGGATGGTGTCAATACCAATGGCTAGTTTTTGTGTTTTTCCTTTTGGTGAACTATTATGCCTTTGGTTGAAGAGTTTTGTGTTTAGAATCTTCTTGCTAGACATTATATTTACATTAATAATTATTGTAAGTTTGGATTTTAATATTAGACTCTTATTTGTTTCGTTTGATTAAATTTCACCTATTTACTTTTCTTTCATGTATTTATGGTATCATATATCTTCATGTTAGCTTATAAAAATTATCATATAGTACTTTATTTCTTCTCGTTGTGCACATTTTGTGCTGCTGCATATCTCTTGGTATTGAATAACAGCTATGAGGAGGCTTCTTCACTAACTGAATGTCAAAGATCGTGCAGTATATTGTTTCTAAGCTGTTCACCATATTATCATATATGCTGCTTACATATACTTTTTCTGTTGTTAAACCCTGATTGATTTATGGAGGGGCAACTTCTTGGAGGTGTTCTTTTTTAATGAGACATTTAGGGTGTGTTCATTTATGAATTTTGTATTTTCGTTTTCAAATTGATTTGGGAATATGTGGTTGGTTTTGAATTTTGGAAATGCTATGTGGTTAGTATTGATTTAAAATGTATTGGGAAATGTTTGTTTCCATAAAAAAATTTTTGAGTTCTTAAACAAACACAACCTTAGGCCTTTATCATTCTCAAGTTTGAGTATATTTTCCATAAAGTAGGTATTCACTGCCCTATTTTATACTACAAGTTTTTTGAGCTTGCCAGGGTAATCTTTACCTTTTGGTATCATGCAGTTGCTTACTGAGCAGGTATAACTTCTTATACCTTTAAAAGGCAATGCTATCAACTACTATATGTAATATGCGTTTGACGTGTTGAAGGTAAAATTGGCGGTAACAAAAATTAAATAGATGGGAATGATGTCACTCTCAGATTTTTTCAAGTTCTTGGTCTACTGATTTCAGAGTTTTTAGCTTCTTGAGATAAAGTAAAAAAATATCATCTCACATTTTTGTCTTTTTATTTAGCCCAGTAGGATACCTGTCACATATCTCTCTCTCTCTTCCTTGTTTGTTAGACATAAGCTTATAGAAGGCGTTTGCAAACCTGCAATCTGATGCTATGCTCTATAGGAGTATGGACTGTTATGTCATAAAATATTTTCATCACCCGTTAGTTTGATAGCCATTTATACTTGTTAAGTTTAAGCACCATTGTTGGGTTATTTTTTACTAGTTCAAGCATTTAAGGAGTAATGATCGCCCGGTATTGTATTTGGGCTTATTTAACGTAATTAAATTATGACCAAAGAATGATTTGGCCCTATGTCTGGTACACATGTGTATTTGGATTCAAGTGAGAGATTTGATAATTAATTCTTTCCATGTATTTGGGCACGTATTGTAGAGTTTTAAAATTATTTTTAACCTTTTCCAGCTAGCTTAAGCTCCTAGGATTAATGGTTACACTCAGTATAGCTATTTAAGTCCTAAAGTTTTTTGAAGAGGAGAGAATTTGCAGGTTGTTCAATTGCTTATATACAGGTATAGTTGGAGCAAAATATGTTTTGTATGTGTGTGTGTGTGTGTGTGTGTTTTTTATATGGTAATCTGAAGATATTAAAGAATAGAAAGTGTCAGCAAATTTACGCTGATGTTCAAAGCTCAGACCAGCTTCTATGGAAGTCATTGTGAATTCTCTGAATTTATAATAATTTATATTAAGAGTTGTAAAGGCACTGAAGCTGTAATTTGTGATGCAAGTTTTTGTCCCTCTTTTTTCAGTTTTGCATGTGTTAGACACATATTTATACTTTTGTGTCCTATATGGTAATCTAAGTATCCTCTAATTCAGTAATAGTTCAGAGGGTTTAAGTTTGGCAGTTTGGCCTGGTTTGGTTCTGCTAATTCTTCCTGAACATGATGAATTTATCTGCTATGTTGGAAGCAGACTTTCTCATCTAATCTGGTGTTTCTAGGCATTCTGCATATTGGTCTCATCCTTATCTATAGCATGAGAGAATGCTTTGTCTCCAACTTTCTTGAATAGTATGGCATGTTCTCTCTGTCTCTTATGCATACATAGTTGCGTGCACCTGAGGAAATTATTTTGGAGGCTATATGTATATACGTGGTACATTTGTAGCTGGGGAAAGAAAGCAGTTGACTGGGAGAAATAATTTCCTTAATATTAGATGTCGATCATGTAAAGTATGTTTGGTGCTTCATTGTTGGGAGAGTTGCACTCCGTAGCATACACGGAAATTTGTCGACATCAGGTTGATTCATGAATGTTGCATACATGGCTGATCGTGGGTGAAGGTGGAACTTTTGTTTGCTGTGTGATGGATGAAGCTGATGAACTCTTCAATGTAATTGTTCGGTCAAGTAGCTTAATGATCTTGTGCTGAAAATGAGACGTACATTATGTGTAAAGTATGTTTGGTGCTTCATTGTTGGGAGAGGTGCACTCCATAGCATAGGCGGAAATTCGTGTACATCACGTTGATTCATGAATTTTGCATACATGTGTGATCGTGAGTGGAGGTAGAAATTGTGTGTATTGTGTGATGGATGAAGCTGACGAACTCTTCAAAGTAATTGTTCGGTCAAGTAGATGATCTTGTGCTGAAAATGAGACATACATTATGCCCTTGTAACAGAGTTATTGTTTGGGTAACCGAGCCATTTGTCAAAAGGAATATTAATGATGGCAATACTATTAATTCTTTTAACCCTTGAATCCTCTTCAGCCCCACAGAAGGAAAGAAATTTCAATTTTTTCAATTTCAAGCCATTTATTTTGTTTCCCCAAGGTTGCTTTTGGTAATTATTTTGAAGCTGTGTTACCTTGCTTGATGCTAGACAAACTTACAAAGTGAAGTAGTTCTAGTTTTCTGGCCTTATTTTTCAGCCAATATTGATTTTACCAGACGGTAAAGTTTCGGAGATGAATTTGACCTCACTAGGGTTCCATGAGTTGAAAATCTCTCTCTTAACAACGCAGCAGTCCAACATGTTTCTGGACTAGATTCTAGTTAATATATTCCTTGTACATCCAAGAGGTGCGGCTAATGTCTGCAGGTGAATTAAGCACAGAAAAAATAAGTTGTTTTGTTTGTGTTATTTTTTCCCAATAGAGATCTGCGGCGAAATCTTTTAGCCCTTGGTGCATTTATCTTTCTTTCTTTTCTCTGTAAAGGATCCATGAATAAGAAAGAAATACATGTATTATTTTAGTTTGATACTGAGAAAAGAGCAGATGTTTCAATTGGGCTATGGAACCAGAGTGCACAGCAGCGCCAGAACTCTATTGTGATTGAAAATAATTTGATGAAATTATAACAAACGATTCAAGTCTAAATGTGTGTTAATCTATGTATGCTTCATAATCTCTGATAACTGCAGATTGTACAGGGCACCTTGTGTCACAGTGCTTTAGTTTTACTTTTATTTACACCTGTCATAAGCCGGCACTGCCCTAGACATTCCATTGATCGTACCTATTCCACTAAAATTTCATTATTCAAGATTGTTTATATTATTAATTTTCTGCTTCAAACCATTTGAAAGAGACAGATTTAAACTTGGGGCAAGCGAAATTCCTGTCAGTTGCAGAAGTGAAAGTCATGGACTGATAAGTCCATGGAAGCTCAGAGAATATCTACATGTTAAAGGCTTTCTGTGCTGAACATTGGTAGTATCTCAGGTAGAATCAATCTTGTTGAAGTTGATTACAACCATGGTTGTGGATTGGTTGTGGATTGATTGCTAAATCATCAACAGTAGCTTGATAATAACAGTTGTTTAGTATAGACGTTGAAGACATGTTAGCATTCTGACCCACCACTTGTCTTGCTAAAAACTGCAAACAGCAGTAGTAGTTATCAGGTCATTTCGTTTTTAAAGATTCAAAAATATCTTTGATCTTTCACATACATTCAAGTAGAATTTGATAGTGACTTAAGGAGTATTTCAAATGTTTCCAAAACATTGCATTACGGCCATCATAATTCATAACAACAAGCTTCTCAAATCCAGATTTTATCTCATGTAACCGATTGACCAATTGTCAATAAATAAGTAAACAAATATTTTAATAACTTCCTAATTAATCCAGGTAATGAATGATTTTTGAACATTTCTCATTTGGTTAATTAATGTTGTCAACAAATAAAGCTGAATGATCATAAATGTATTTCTGTTGTCAATTCAGATCGATCATATACTTTCAGAAAGCCATTGTGTTATTTATTTCTATATAGTTGCCTCAGGCCTGACTAAAATGGTCATTCACAGTTACGGAGATTCATATGTTTTGGTTCAATTAAAGATGAAAAGCTGATTGATTAATGTTTCCGAAGCTTTAAAGGAATGATTGATTGTTAGTACTCTGTATTATCTAGCTAGTCATATATATAAAGTTGAAAACATGCAGATTTGTCCATTCAAATGGCAAGAGACAGCACAACAAGAGTCAGTGTTGAAGACTGATGTGTGTGTGTGTGTGTCAGAGGCAAATGAACAGAAGTAGACAACATGGTGATATGAGGCAAGGTCTCTGGGTTTGTTCATCAATCACTTGTTGAAAATTTAAAGCCTCCAACAACATGAGTGAAAGTTCGAAGAGAGAGGCTATGGAGATTGGGGACAGGCACCACCAAGGTTGCATGCCTTGCCTTGGATGTTCTGGCTCAGAGCATGCAGCTGCCTTTATGGGCTGTCTTTTGGACCACTCTATGTCGTACTTCAGCTGAAGTACCAGATGGTGAAAGACTTGTTTTTACATTTTTCTTCACCAAAGTGAAAAAATAAATTAATGAAGTACTACATCTTATAAAATTTTCATTCAATTCTGTTTTATTTTCGAGATTTTAATTATACAACTGAGTTGAAGGCCAACTGGTACTGGGCCTTTTTGTTTTAAAAAAAAAAAAAAGAAGAAGAAGAAATTAATGGTTGATGTCAATCTCAAGAAGATAGTGTATTAGTACAAACAGAGAGTGAGAGAGAGAGAGAGGTGGGCGTGGGTGGGTGGGTTATGCTAAGAGTAAGATAGATAATATCAAAAATAGTTTGGAGCTCTGTGGACCGTTTGAAGTTTTGGAAGTTAACCTATTAGAACGTTACCAAACACAAAAGTCACAGAGCAAAAGGCTTATCCTGTTATCCATTTGTGTCTCACATCAATAGAAGTGGACATGAGTAAATTAACAAAGCAAAAATAAAGTTTGGAAGTAGACGTGAGAGGCTTTGAAGCAACGTGGTGTTGTGTTTTTTTGTTATTACTCTCACTTTCTTTCCCTTCATTCTTCTCCCAATATTGTAACTTGTGAGTTGTTGTTTCTGTCACATGGCCCTCCCCCTTCCCCCTCCCCCTCTCTACTTGCCCAATATTAACCTTTTTGAGTAGTGCTTGCTTTTGGCCTCATGGGCTCCACTCATATTCACTCTTTTCGATCATCAACTTCTTTCTTCATTTTTTAATCACTTTGCTAATTATGGTATCTTAACTATAATAATTAGCTTAATCATCTTTCCTTTTCCCTTGACCCCCTTGTGGGTACTCTCATGTCCATGCACATGTTTCCATGTTCCAATTACAAAGTACTCTCTACCCTTTTCTCTCTTCTTCACTTCGGGGAGCCGTAAATTTCTCTTTCTTTCTTTTTTTTTTTCAATCAAATCTTTTGCCACATGCTTTCATTGCTTTCAAGTTACTCTTACCACTATCATTTTTAATGTATGGATTAATTGATCAACTCCCGCAAGCTACCCTGGAAGCTTCTATTAATTGCTATGGAGCATCAAATCGGATGTTGATTAAAACTAATTACTTGTTAAAGTGCTCGACATCTTGTTATCGCTTTCTAATCAATAAATAATATTTGATAACGTATACTCGTATCGAAACGTATCGTATTATTTATGTATTAATTAATTAAACTAAAACTAATAAATAAGAAAAGTGACAAACGTCATAATGGTTGATAAAAGCAAACGAGTCATAGTGACATTATTTTATAGCCCATGTTGATGATGGGTCACATTCAAGTGATTGGCTATACAAATGGGGTGGAGGGTGAACTTGTGTGCTTGGTGGGCTCTTTGTGAG
>JANKKB010027100.1:0-10026 GCA_026225775.1 Bursera palmeri | reverse complement strand
CGAGCTAGATTTCAACCAACTTAGTTTTCTTCACATTCTGACCAAGCTTGCCTTGCATGTGCCAACTTGAATCTCAACAATTTTAAACTAATGTATGTTTAACTATGTAAAATATCAGGATATTTAGAATTCAAGAGATATTTCAAATAATTTACGTTTTCGAGTTCTGTCGATTCTTTCACACAGGTTCCAGAAATGACCTCACCGTATTCCAAAACATATAATAAATCGTTCATATTTTTTAAAATCATGAAACTTCTTAAGATTAAACGATACTTAAAGACAAAAAGATCTTCAAAATTTCATCATTTTCTGAATTCTCTAGGTACCTACCTCAAATAATTTTCGTAAAAAACTTCTTGTAGAAAACTGAAATTTCCAGGATTGCAGAGTCATCATCAAAAACTTCATAGAAAATCAAATACTCAACCTTTTTCAAGATTATAAATTTTGAAAAAATCATTGAGATGTCTATTTTAACATATATAATTTTTAGTATCAAAATCTAAGTAAAATAAATGCTACAATTTTTTAAATCCTCCACTATTATACTAACGTATTTGCAAAACCTTAGATATTCATTACTAATATTTTAATCATTAATCTTTCAACAAATAATAATGATAAACTTGATATGAAAGATGAAATACCTGAATAGACTTACCTATTTCAGGTAAGGATTTGTTTGATATCCTTCTTTCAATTTTTCTCTCTCGAGGGTATCAAGTTTTTAAAGCCTCTCAAATTTGGTTCTCTTGATTTCTTGGTTAGAATTGATAGATATCACTTAATCTCAACCTAAACCCTTAATTCAAGCAAGAAGTCCCATAGAATTGCCCCCTTTTTTCTTAGCTTTTCTTCCCCCTTACTGTTCAACTGAATCTGATACTTATGATTACGTTTCATCTGAATCTGATTCTTCTGTCAGCATTCCATCTTGCTCCTGATTTAACTGTGCCTACAGAAACAATCAACCTTTTATAAGGATCCTAAATATGTCTGCCATGGAAACTAAGAAATGTTTTCAAATTTTACAATACAATTTAAAACTTTTGTAGAAAAGTTGGGGTACGCTATGAAATATATATATATATATATATATATATCGGACTATGAATCAAAAAACTTCTTTACGTTTTAAACTAATTCTTAGATTATATGAATAACTTCTTAATGAATAGTATTCAGATTATTAATCAAAGAGAATCTTTCTAAATGTAGCGATGAAAACAATGATTTGGAATGTATTTCATCAAAGTTCGTATAGATTGCATTAACAGATTAATCTACACTCTTGACTCTTCTTTCATACCAAACGAAGCTTAGTTAAAGAAAAAAAATAATAATTTCATGGGTCAGTGGGCCATTTGAACAGCTTAATAAGAAGAGGAAGCTTTTGACATACCTGTCATTGAAGAATTGTTGCACTGTGTTGTTAATGTTACCCATCCAACGATTTTGATCTTCTAGTTGCACTTTGTTCAGTTTGGGTGTCACTACTTCTCCATAACCAAATGTCTTCATCTTTGGACATTTCTTTATCTTTAGTCTCCCCAAAGATGGAAATCCAATAACATACAACCCTGAACTAAAACAAGTGAGATTTTCTAGTTGTTTAAGTTCAATTTCATACAAACTAGGAAACACCATTCTCTCTATTGATACTCCTCTTTCCCCTTCTTCGTTCGATACTATTTCTTCCAACAAGGAGCATCCATATAGATAAAGTTCTCCGAGGTTCACCATGCTTTTGACAATGGAGGGGTTGAAGAGGTTTTTCAATTCCCCACAGAATTTGACAGTAAGAGACCTCAAATTGCTGAACCCGTCTTTCACTAGGCCACCGAGGATATTCTTTGAACCTCCGTTGATGTTTCTTAGAAATAAATTCTCGGTTCTGATCAACAAATACTTATCCCAATCAAGAATTTTTGAAATACTCATATCTGAGAGTATTATACTTCTTGAATATCTACTTGCATTTTTAACCCATTGAAATAAGCTTGTATTATGATACCATGACCAATATATTGATTGATATTTAAGACCAATTAGTAAGATAAAACTGGTTAAGTTTTTGAAGGGCATGCCATTAGGTGAGATGTTGGGGTCTGGGAAACAAATTTGCAATCTACCAAGTCGACTCAAGCTTTCCAAATCAACAAGCTGCCTATCATTGCTTTCAAGAGATATAGGGCATATCATATACAACTCCTCTAGTCTACTGAGACAAGGTATGACACCATCTGTTATTGTCGGCTCCTCACTCTCACACCAGTTCAAATCTAACAACCTTAGATGACTTAATCGGCTGAAGGATGTGGGAATCTCATCAACATCAGAACCTAAAAGGCTAAGTATCTCTAAGTTACTGAGCTTTCCAATCACTGATAAGTTACTCAACTTGCAATGATTAAGATACAGGGTCCTAAGATTTGCAAGCAAAGAAATTGACTCGGGGAGTGGAAAGAGTTCGATTTTACTCAAATTTAGAATTTTGAGATCTTTCATTCCTTGAAACAAAGTATTAGAGAAAGTACGAAAAGGGCCAAAGCGGTACGCATTATTGTTCTGTAGCAGTAAAATCTGCAGCTTTGGGCATTCCGACCATTCCTTTAGATCGAGAATACCATTACACATCAATGAGATACCTGTTAGATCTTCATATATATCTGTACTAGGCCATTCAGGTAGATCAAAAATATCATTACACATCAATGATATACCTGTTAGATCCACCTTTCGTTGACCAGTGCTAGATTTCACCATGAATTTGTGATTGTATTTAGGTGCCATTGTTATTGCTAAGTCACGGACAAAATCATGCATTTTGACACAATCATTGTCACCAGCAATCAAGAGATAAGATGAGGTAAGAGTACGTACAACTTCACGTGTTATAGCTCGGATATCCTCCACTGTCTGAAGGTCTTTGAACCACCTCAGACCTGTCCCGTATCTCACCAAGTCTTCAATAGGAATATTGAAATTCGCTGGATATAGACAGCAGAATAAGAAGAGTGATTTTGCCTCCTCACCCTTATTATTGAAGCTCAACTCAACAAATGAAATTAAGTTTTCGTGAATTCCTTCGATGTTTGTTGGTGTGGACATTTTAAGTTGTTTTGCAGCATCTATCCACAAGTACTTGTCCTGGTTCCTCAATGCTTCTGCAACCATCACAATTGCAATGGGCAAGCCACCACATCTAGCAGCTGACTCTCTTGCAATTGGGTTTATATCAGAGTTTTCAACATTCGGGCCAGCAATCTCCTTGAAAAGGAACCAAGACTCTTGTTTTGATAAAGTCCCAACTGTAAATATTTGTTGACAGGCCATTTGAAAGCAGACGTTTTCGCTTCGAGAGGTAAGCACAACCTTGCAACCTCCATGGTGCTTCCTGAACGGAATACCAATATCAACCAATTCAATTCTTTCCCAAACGTCATCCAGTATTATGAGGATCCGTTTCTCCTTCATGATTCTCTCCCACAGGGAACTCGCCCTTTCTGAGTCGAAAGCATCAGACAGTGTCAAACCCAACATCTTAGCAATTTCTTCTTGAATATGCTTCAGACTATGAGTCTGGGACACAACAGCCATCACTACTGAGTCATATAATTGACCTTCTCTGACTTTTCCCCCGATTTCTTTGACTAGTGTGGTCTTTCCCACACCCCCCATCCCACATATTCCAATTCTGCTCACATTCTCATCTTTCAGAGCTTCCATAAGTTCTTTCTTAAGTGATTCTCTCATAGGTGAATCTATAATCCTTGGGTAAGACACTTTCTCAAATTCTTCCTCATCTTGGAGCTGAGAAATTGCCAGAGCCCTTTGCTTTGCCATTTTACTGAATTGGTAACGTCGATTGAGATTAATGCACCACCTGTGGAGAAACTTCTTGTTTGCTTCGACTTCAACTTCCAAAAATCTTTTAGCTTCTGCAGTGATTCTGTGCACATCTACCAGCCAGTTTTGAAAATTAAAATCGATTATTTCTTGATTCCATTCAGCAGCTACAACTTGTCTTAGCAGGCAGTCTCTACAACCTGCCAGTTTCTTAGCTTCCCTTCTTAATGCTTCAATGTGATCGTTGTAATGAAGCAAATAACCAAGCTGCTGGCCTGCTGCATCAAACAGGGGGGCCATGACGTTCTTGGCAGTGGAAACGGCAACTGAAGAACCAAATTCTGATGCAAATTTTATTCAGAACCTCTGTTTAGATTTTTTTTTTCTTTTTGGGAGTGTTTAAAGAAAAGAAAAAAGAAAGGTCTGCTAGCAAGGTTTTAGAACTATGGCCTAGTTAATTTGCAACAAAATGAGGCCAAGCACAGTCAGATATGTGTCTCCTAAGAGATAACGAATTAGACATTAAAGTTAAAGAATAAACGAATAAATGTCATCAAAGAAAGAAAAGAATGTATATAAGAATAAAAAAGAAGAAGTTAATTTCAGCATCTACAAAGCGAGAAGTCACTAAGCAAAGTTGAATGATATGACAAGCAAGATATTGATTCATCTTGAAGCTAATAATTTCATTCTTTTCTTAGCTCCAAATCTAAGGCTATTTGATTACATCCTTGCAAGGTTATGATTCTTCTGAGTTAGAATCTCTAAGTTTTTTGTGCATTAATTTTTTTTAGATATTTATAGATTACTCAAATTCAAATCAATACAAAACTCTGTTAATAATCTCGTTCTCACCCTACTTCACTTAATACAACTCAAGTTAAAAGCCAATAAACAAAGTGACATGAGTTAGATTTCCCAAGTTAACATTTTGAATAATAAAATAAAAAGGGGGACTGTATGAACCCTCAAGTACACTCTTCACATCCCAATTTCAATTAAAAAAAAAATCAAATCACATACGAATCAAATTATTAAAAAGGACATAATAAATGGGTATATGTTTATTAAAATAAAAATAATATAATTTTATCAAAACAAATTATTTTTGTATACATTATACATTTTAGAAAATACGAACAAAAAATATTTGCTAATAATTACTATGAAGTAAAATAATTTTTAAAAATTACATCATTAATACACTATACTATTTATGATATTTTTCCATTCTATTGACTATTAATCTAGGAAATTTATTTTGGCTAAATGATATTATTTTTAGAATTATGAAATATTAGTTGAAAAAAATGTTAAAAAGTTGACTTTACTTAGATCAATTGATATAGAGAGATGTGAATTTTAAAGGCTTAGATCACTTGATATAGAGAGATGTGAATTTTAAAGGTTATCAAGAAGGCTTACCAGACATTTAAAAATAAAGTTAAAAGAATATGAAATTGAATATGGTGCATAGTATTAAAATGATAAAAAAAAATCTAAAGGATTATATTAATCTTTAAAAATCTTAAAAAAGCTATTAGCTGCAAGGCAGCAATCAATGCAATCATCATATATAGCTCATATGTTGTGTTCAAATGGGCCAATGAAGATTTCCCATGTAAGCAAATTAAAGAAAGAATGAAGATCATAGATCATTATTACTGTTTATGTAATTAAATGATAGTAAGACTTGAATTGGATGAAGATCAACAATTTGAACTTCATCAATTTCAAACGTTAAACGTGATTCTTTAAGCTTTCTTTTGCACAATCAAGTTCCATTAACAGGATGTGGATGCGTACCTCTGTCTTGAAACTGAAATGTTTTCAAATTTTTACAATTAATACAATTTAAAGTGTTGTAGAAAAATATGCATACACTATTTTAAAAGAAGAAGAAGAATCGAATGTTACCCGGACAATGAATCTTAATTAAAATTTAATCAAGTTATTGAGCTATATTAATAAGGAATTAGGTATAAATCTATAATTATGAGATTTAGATTAATTTGTAAGGCACGTAACAACATCTTATGATTTTCATTTGTATGAAACATTTTTAAGTACCAATTAATTTAACTCTTTAATTAGTTAATTTATTTTTCATTTTAACAAATAGTTCCTTGCTTTTAAAATATTATATAAGTGATAACTAATGCGAAAAGGAACTTATAATAATGAAGCCTTAATACTTGTGAGATATTTATTTTTTAATTTGTTTCTAATTTTTTTATATTTAAACTTCTATTATTATTTTTAATTTATGAAATAGTACTCACCTTGAACCCCTTGAACCTATAAAGTCTTGAATTCGAGTGTGGGGGGTGCATCTATTGTAAACAAAATTCGGTGGGGGCCACCTCTTGAAGCAAGGCAGTGGCCAAAAATTCCGGTGCGTCTGGAGGGGGTAACCTCAAGGCGATGGCCAGGAAAACTGGTGGATTTAGGGTGTTACATTCACATTGTCAATAAGAGGATCTATTATTGGAGATAGAATCTCTCGCACAAAGATACATATACCCTCATTTGTCTTGTCAAATAGAAAATTAAATAATTCATATATTATCAAAATTGAGTAAATATCACCTACTACCTTTAGGTTTTGGTTTAAAATCACTCATATTGAGTTTTTGACTTTATTCATCTACGTCCCCATCATATTTTACAAAATTAATCAATCAGGTGAGATAACTCCATTAGAACTATATAACCATTAAATGGCAAATAAGTCTCTATACATTACCCCAATCTATGCATAGCGTCAATATAGTATTGGATTAGTTTTTACTGGGTTTGTTTTCTTCACTGCGATACTATCAAAGGCACAGCTTTCTACACTAATAAAACCTAACAATCGTTCGACAAAACAACAACTTCCACCATATTTAGTCAAAATCACTATAGATTTAAATGCTACAACAATCTTCAGTCCGCTGTAGATCGACAACATCAATGACCTATTACAAATTAATTCTAAATAAAAAGAGACGTTATTTGTTAGATTGTGATCTAAATTCTTCCTAGCCAGATAAGCTTGCAGTGTGAAACTTAAAATGGATGTTCGCTAAGGTCTATATATTTCTTTTCTATAATGGGCTAGTATTTACAATTATTGAGATTTTATTTTTCTAATTCAAGTTGACTTCTATAAGGAGTAGGAAAATTAGAAAGAATAGGAGAATAAGAGTTATATAATCAACAGGTGTCCTACTCCTCTTATGAACAGAAGATTTCTACATAGATCTATATATTACAAATGTGGCTAAATAAAATGAAATGCTCCTAAATCCTAAAAGGAAAGGAGAGAGTTTGTATAATTTCTAAAGTCCTACATTACTTAGATACAAGTGGGAGGTAGGTTTGAGAAACTATATAAAGGAGTGTTTGTCCAAAGTCCCATATTGCTTAAAGACAAGTTGGGAGAAAGCTTAAGGGGCTATATAAAGGAGTCTACTCCTTGATTATAAGCATCTCACAATACGAAGTAAGTCTTCTTAAGTATTATTTTAGCTCTAGATAAAATCCTCTATAATGTGACATGGGATAAATTCTTCTCTTGTGAGATGATATAAATTCCATTAAGAGAGGTGTGAGTGGAAAATACTCGGGAGACTGTGGGTGTAATTTCTAGGGTTTGGGAGTGAGGTAAAACTTTATATGATTGTAACAGTTTTTCATATGATGGAAGTTCTCTTGTCTTTGACAGTCTGTGATTTTTCTCCGGTTTTAAAGTTTTCTACGTAAATTCTTGTATTCTCTTTTTCTTTTATTTCTCTATTTCTCCTTAGTTTTCAACAAGTAGTATTAGAGCAAGATTCGTTGGGGAGCATTGGAGTTTTTTTACGAAGGTCCTTGCTAGTGAATTGTAGGTTTTGGTATGGTAGTTAAATAGTTATGGTCTAAAAAAGTTTTGTTTAAGGAGATTGGGTTTTAAGTGGGACCCTTGTGACTCCTCCAATCTTTCCTAGAAGCTTATTGAGTAATTATTCTTCTATAGTAAATTCACTAAGGGAAGTGCATTCTCAAGGTTAAAAGGGTTGGCTAACGATACTATGCGAATAAAAGTTTTTCAGAATAATATCACCAGAATAGTCTCATTGGAACTGTTCATGTGAAATAGTGGGTGACAATCCTTTGCAAAAATAAGATGACTTCTGTGAGGCTGAGAGAGAGAAATTTGGCGGGAGAATTTTTTTGGCTTGTGTCAAGTGCAAGTCAAGATGGTTTACACAAGGCTCTGAAGGGAACCCTTATTTCAAGAATTACTACTGGTGAATTTAGTAACTCTAAAAAGAAGGAAGTAGTTTGCTGGAAATATGACACTTAAAGTAAAGTTTTGAGGAAAAGAGGAGCAAGTTCATCTTAATGTTCCGAGTTAATAAATGGAGATATTGACTTTGTCCCTAACGATGTGTCCCTTTTCTCCATAAGAGACAGTGGTATCTTTACAATTCTAGCAAGATATTTTTATCATTATGACATGTAAAGTTCAATTGTCATAATAGAGGATGGTTATTATTGGCGGGTCCACAAGTTTGTAAATGAGCATTAGTTTGACCTTTCATGCAAGGTGTGTGGTAAAAGAAATATTAAGGGCTGAGAAACTCCAATAAAAGTCAAACAAGAGGGTTGCATTATAGATTTTCAGCAAGGATTTCGATATAAAGTCGAAGTAAAATTCTTAGAATGATTGATTCTAAGTAGGTATACTTGTTATGGTGTAGTATGATAACTCTGATTTGAGGATTGTCGTTGTCTGTAAGAGACAATATTGAAGATTTTATTTAGCCAAGGTGTGGATTTGTTAGAAATGTGTCTAAATAAAATGAAATGTTCCTAGATCTTTAAAGGAAATGAGAATAGTTTGTATAGTTTCTAAAGTCCTACATTGCTTAGATACAAGTGGGAGGTGGGCCTGAGAAACTATATAAAAGAGTGTTTCTCCAAAGTCCCATATTGCTTAGAGATAAGTTGGGAGAAGGCTTGAGAAGCTATATAAAGGAGTCTACTCCTTGGTTATAAGCATCCTACAATACGAATTAGTCTTCTCAAGTATTATTTTAACTCTAGGTAAAATCCTCTGACGAGATAAATTCTTCTCAGAGAGGTGTGAGTCGAAAATACTTGAGAGAGTGTGGGTGTAATTTTTGGGATTCGGGAGTGAGGTAAAAGTCTATATGATTTTAACAATTTTTCATATAGTGGAAGTTCTCGTTTTTTACCGTCAATAGTTTTTCTCCTATTTTGAAGTTTTCCACATAAATTCTAGTGTTGTGTTTCTCTTTTAATTTTTTATTAGTCTCCTTGGTTTTCAACACTATAAATGTAGAGGTTGAGGTGTTCTCATATGTTAGAGAAATCGATAATAGTTCAAAAATCATGCCATTAAATGTTTCTTATATACAATTTGCTAAACAAAATTAATTAAGTATACTTCACTTACCTATTCAGTACTGAAGTGTAGTGCATCGTGACATTAAAGTTACCCATCCAATGTTCAGAACAGAGGAAACATAGTTGATGCATCATGACATTAAAGTTACCCATCCAATGTTCAGAACAGAGGAAACAAGGGAAAGCAGAGGACTGATGTTGTACAGATTAATCATTGGTAATTCGACTTCCAAGGGACACCAATAAGCTTCATTTTATTTATTATGTTTACAAAAATAAATGATCATATTCAGATTGTGGAAAATAACTTAATCTTACCACAGTTAATGCAATAGAGCTCAAGTTCTAGGAAAACCTGCAGACAAAGAGTCAAATGAACATTGTGACATGTTAGTAAAAAATGTAAGGTATGGCCTTGGAGCTTATGTTATAGAAATATCTTCCTTCCAAAAGAAATAAACTAGTTGGTTTTGCTAGAAAATATACAAAATCTTCAAAAACTTCGAGGAAATTTTATATTAAACAAATATAAAATTCCATGAGAAAGATAATATAAAACTAGTTCGAATAATTTATAAGGTTTCTTGCAACCAGGGCAAGCATAATCACTAAGAAACCAATTAGACATTAAAGTTGAAGAACAAATGAATAAAGTCTTAGTATTCCATAAAAGAAAGAAAAGAATTTATATAAGAATTAAAAAAAAAAGGTTAATTTCAGCATCTATAAAGCAAAGTTGAATGATATGAGCAAGCAAGGTATTAATTCATCTAGTAA
>JANKKB010027099.1:0-10025 GCA_026225775.1 Bursera palmeri | reverse complement strand
TAGATAAATTAAATATAATTCAGTAAATAATATATATATATATATAAATTAGATATTATTAGGAAACATAAATTTAATAATTAATTTTAAAAACTTAGAAAAAATTATTATATATCATTAATAATTTATTTTAGTAATTATAATTAATAATTTAATAATTCATTATAATACTTATAACATAAATAAATTAAATATAAATAATTAAATAATTCTACTAATTCTTAATAAGTAGTAATAATAATTACAGGTATTTATATAGATATATAAATTAGATATTTATTTATTGTTAGGACACATAAACTTTTATTATACACTAGATATTTATTTGTTGTTGCTTAGGCTAACCACAAGAATAATTAACTTAATTTTTTATGTTTTTACTTATAATTATAATTTTTTTGACATAATTGATATTTATTGTACTTATTAATTACATATGTATATAATACAAAAAATTAGATTTTTACTTATTATTGTTATTATACTTATTAATTACATGTATATAATTGAAATATGTTTCTTAAGATATAGATTCTGCTCGAGTGACTCTGACTTTAAAGACTCCAGAGGAAACAATATAGTGAATTTACTACCAACATGTTGACTTTGAGATTAATTAAGTTGATGACGAATAAGCTGACGGTGGCACGATAAGATCTACTCCGCATTACATGTTTCAGACACTTTCTTGATCTCTATGACTTATCGTTTCCTACCGAAATGGTTCATCAAATTTTACTCAAAGATGTGGAGACAATTTTCTTGGAAAATGAGATGTGGTTTCTCATATAAGGTATATAGTTACGAATACTGTCATTGAACATTATTACTATATTTTGTTAATAATTCAAACATGGATTTCAAGGAAGACTATTAGATTCTCTACTTATGAATTTGGGCTTATTACGAGTCTACGATTCGGTTAGCAACCTAAATTTAAACTGAAAGGACCATCTAGATCTAGATTGAGAGACGTATATTTCGGTGGCCAGCACATCAAACTTTTTTAACTAGACGATATTTTGAAAGATATGAATTTCAGTGCTATTCTCGATAAGGATATAGTGAAGTTGTTCTTGTTCTACATTTTAGAGTAGTTTTTGCTCTACAGAAGTAGAAAATGAACAATTTCACTACCTTACCTACAAATTGTGGATTATATAAAACTTCTTCAACTGTTATCCTTGGGGGCCTAAGTCTTACAGTCGGACATTCGATTCACTATCAAAAGTTTTGAAGGAAAGGAGGCAATGGTTCAAAAAATAACTAGAGTTGAAGCAAGGTGAACACACAAGTGAGAAATACAATTTGTTTAGATGTCTTCATGTCTTTTAGGTATATATCTTACTAATCTTATCGGTGCATGTTCCGTAAGTATATATTTGTTACCAATAATTTTTTTATACGTTTCGTGTTTTTCATGTTTGGGCCTTTGAGGCAATCCCGAGTACAGGAGCGAAATGCCGGACCATATTGGGTGTGAAAGCCATGTCTTATATTCTGAAGTAGAAAAACATTCACACATTTACTGAGGTGGCAATTAAGACACAAGTGTTAGGCCCACATGAGGTAGTAACCCATTTCTGATATTTCTTATACAATTACATCTTATAACATCATGTCTAATGACTTTTTTTTGGTTATTGACAGAATGAGTTTGAACTCCCAATATCTAAGTTAATCGCTACAGTTGAGGATGTGGATCAACTGTGGAATTCAAATCTCATTGCATCGATTGGTGTATCTAGTAGTGCACAACTACCTAAGGTCACTACTGCAGAGGCTACTCTCCATGTAGCTTTGAGATATACGGTTGGACTTGATGTAGCTATAGGATTTAACCCCACCAGTAACACAATATTGAGTAAAGAACTTTACATAATGATCGTTCACAAAAGTAACAACTGGGGTTGCTCTGCGTCTATTGTATAAAATCTCATCCTTAATTTTAACACATATTTATCTCATTCAAACTCAAGTCTTGCATATAACAATTCTACCAACTGATCATATTGAGTATCACTTGATATTGTCATTCCATTGACTGATCCGTCCATGTTTTTAAGATCACCATTTGGTTTTGTCTCCCAACGACCACCGTAATGCATAAGGAAGTAAAAATCCTCCATGATCTTGTAAATCCAATTGCAAAGTATAAGATTATATATATAAAAAAATGTTTGACACATAATTTAAGGTACATATCGAGGCTCTGGAGTTTGGACCGTAGGACCCCGCGGTCCAGAATGCAAATTTTGTAGGGCTGAGTATAGTTACCTGACTCGGTTGGTCTAGTTCAACCAGAATTGGTGGCTTTTGGTTGGGTTGGGTAATGGGCCGAACCCGACTTAGTTCAAAATATTCAACCATTCGGGTTTGGGTTATTTGTTGGGTTTTACTTTGAAAATCTGAAACCTAACCCGACACTACCATTTTGAAAATATATGTATTATTTGACGTTACTAGGATTCGAACTCTTTCCCTTAAGCCCACCCTTTGTACCATTACCATTAGGTGTAGTTATAGGATTCAAACCCCCACCCTTAAGAACCCTTTTTGTACCATTACCACTAGACTACATCACATTTTGTATACATTATGTAAACTTTTTTATTTATTGTTTTATTAAAAATTATTAAACCTGAACTCGATAAAACTAGAACATGTATCATTTTTACTCGAACACGAACATTTAAGGTTCATTTTTACTTGAACACGAATTCGGGTTTGAGTCGGGTTGGGTTTATCGTGTCCACCTCTAGTTTCTCCTATGTTTCTCTTGTTGGATTCTATTATTTCACTACTAACATTTTTGTTAACAAAAACGACCCTATTATTCACTACAACATAACTTCCAACTATTTTCAAACATGATCTAAGCAAATCTATCCAACTAAACTAAATTTAGAGAGATGAAGACAGATGATTACTTTTACAACTACATTCTAAAATATCTTAATTTACTACCAGATTTGTTGCTTAAGGTTTATGTAGAGAGAGAGTTTGAGTGAAATGTGAGTGAAAATTGAGTAAAATAGGAGTGACATAAGAGTAAATGAAGAGATGAATGGTGGAGAAGATAAAATATCTATTCAAGGATATTGTGGTTAGATTATATTTTTTTAGATAGATGTATCAAAAAAATTTATCTGATGGGATATTTTTACAAAAAGCCCTTAATTTAGGACATTTCTTGTAAGGGAATCTTTAAGAAATAGCCAGATTTGAAGGGGCTAAAGAAAAATAACCTATCTCAATAAGCTTTACATTTATTTAGCCAACCCGTTAACCCATTAATCACTCGTTAACAACCCGTTAATCACCTATTAAAATCATTAACCCGTTAAGATGAAGTTGGCTAGTAGTACAAATATTATTGAGATAGACTATTTTTTCTTAGTGCCCTCCAATTCGGCTAGTTTTCAATAATCCCCTACTTATAATTTTCCCAGAAAAATTAATCAAAATAGCCCAATTTGAGGGGGGTCTTTGAAAAATAGCTATAGACCTTGAGTCCTTTAATCTGGTTAACCATTCGCATGTTAAATCTCTGAATTACCCTCATATTAACATGTATAAAAGCCCCCTATTTCACCCATTATGTGAAAAGTTTTTGAAACTTCTTCTCTTAAGCCTCACTCTCTCACGAACGCATAGTTCCTCACTCACGAACAACTTCTCATTGGGATGACAAACGAATGTTAGTTGAACAGAAGCCGAAGAAAATGTAAAACAACTCATATTTCTTTGATTTTTTTGGGAAAAAATTATACTATTTATTGCGAAATTTGGTTGATGTTGTTGTAGAGTGTTGAACTATTGTAAAATGGTGTTTTGGAGTGTTTTTTATGAAAACATGGTCGTTTTCTATAAAAAAAAATGGGAGTTTTAGAATTGGTATTCCTGTGGATGGACTGTCATTTCATCGAAGAAGATGAACTAAAACAACAATGAGACTGTCATTTTGAGTTAAACCCTAATTTTGGTTTGTCTTCTTCATTGGAATGATGGTCTATCCCCTTTATAGACTGTCGTTTTCAATGGTGTGAAATTGAAGGTACATAAAGGAGATAGACCATCATTTCGACAGGGATAGTGATAAATGACGGTTCTTGTGAATCGTCATTTATCACTGTCCCCATCGAAATGATGGTCTGTCCCCTTCATGTACTGTCATTTTTAATAGTGTGGAATTAACGGTACATGAAGGGAAAAAAAGTGATAAATGATGGTCTAGGCTTTCGTTGACTGTCATTATCTGAACCGTGATATAAAATGACGGTCTGGAAGTCAGAATAAGAAAAATGACGGTCCTGATGTCAGTATATGAAAAGTAATGGTCCAAATACTAGATTTTACACTTTTTTTTTTTTTTTGATAATTTTCAGATATGAATCCTCCTTGAGTGATGTCTGTTATGAAGATTGACATCCATGACTATTATAGTTGCCAATGTATGAACCTATCGACATTGAGATCAATCAAATTAGTGACGAAAGGGTTAACGCCAGCATAATAATAGTTGTTCCGAACTACATGCTTTAGACACTTGCTAGATGTCCACAACATGGTATTCCCAGCCCAACTGATTCACCAATTACTACTTAAAGAGGTGGAGACCAAGGGTCTTCAAAAACAAATGTGGTTCTTAGTGTCCAGTGAGTAGAATTAACTATTTTGGTTAATTTTGCATAAGCATAATTTTTATTTATAATATAATTAATGTAGTTATCTAATGATTTAATGATTTTAGGTAAGACCATCCGGTTCAGTGTATTTGAGTTTGGTCTTATAATCGAATTAAAGTTTGGGAAGAGAGGCGTTTTAAAAAAGAAAAGGCCAAGTTGGTTGTGAGACACCTCATTCAGTGGGAACAATATCAAGGTTCTGGAGGTGGACATGATCATGGATGGCTTAGATTATGAGCCATTCCTAACGAGGATGTGGTGAAGCTGACATTATTATACATTCTCAAGCGGTTCTTGCTATGTAAGAATAGAAGGAGAGTCGGTTCCCCTACATACTTGACCATGGTCGATAACTTAGATTTCTTCAACAACTATCCATGGAGTTCAGAGTCATACAACTTAACATATGCCCACATGTCAACCATTATAGAAGGAAGGAGGGAATGGTTTTTGAGTAGAGTTGAGCAAAAAATAGATCATGAAGTCGAGAAGTATGACCTATATGGATGTCCATTTTTTTCCAGGTAAAAATCTTGCTTTTTATGGATTACTGTCTTGATTTATTTGTTACAATTACATGTTAATAAATTTCTTATTAATAAATATTCGTTATGATAAAATCTGCAGATATAGGTTTTCGAGGCTATCCTACTATGTCATGGATGATATGGGGAAAAGGTTAATAACAACATCCTCTGTATTGTTAGATAGACTAACAGGCCGATATTAACCGAGACCTATTTGAATAAGAATGTTTTCATCATGAACAAGGTAACACTAATCAATTATCCCTCCTATTATTACAATGAATGGTTTTAAATGGTATAATATGTTACTAACTTAACTCTTTACTTCGTTATTTGTTAGAAAGCAAAAGAGCAGCCGATATCATATCTGTTGGCTTCTGCAGCGAATATACTAAGTCCATGCTATCAAGGACTTGTAGCATCTGTTGGCGCAGGCTGTGTGGTAGAGATTCTTACGCCTTTAGTTGACAACTCAACTACTTAGCTTATACTTCAGCTTGCACCACAGTCTACACCTCAAGATGCTACTCAATCTGCACTTTAGCCTGCACCACAATCCCACCCATCTCCACCACCTTAGACAACAGCAATGCAATTTTCCCTTCATTGATAAAACCTACACGGGTCCTCCCCGTACATGTCTCTTGTGCATGTGTTCGTTTTCGAGCCCAGATCTACACCTGATAAGGTAATGTCATACTTATTTGGATTGAGTTAGTATAATTGATTATAATGCTCTTATTATTTGTGTTTAAACTTCAGGGATGTGCAGATCCTTATACTGCTATGTTTGAGAGGTTATTCACAGAGATGTCGATAGTCACAAGATTGATTACAGACCTTCACGGTGATGTGAACAGAAGTTATGATACATTAAATGGGCAAGTCAATCTACTTGTGATGCATATTGTAGCTCTACGCTTGGTGTACAAGCCATCTGGGTAGCTGTGGATGAGATTATGAGGCATATGCCCAATGGGATCGAGCCTGGTATGGTATTAACCATACTCGAAGCTATGCATATGGTTAGTTTGCATCAATAATTAAACTAAATTGTTCGTCAGAATTCTATATGGGTGATTACTTATGTCAGTATGTTCACCAGGGTGCCAACGAACATGTGCCGATCAATGCCTTTCTGTCGACTACGACTACTACCCTTCCACCTTAACCTGCTCCATCCAAGCATTGCATTTTTGAACATGCCATTAGACCTGGTCATCTATTGACATTGCCCTTTATAGCTAATGAGCTTCGAAGAAGAAACCAAGGAAGAGTAAGAATGATAGTGAGAAAAAAGAGAAGGAAGATGAGAAGTGGTTAGTGAAGAATGATTCTTACCTAGAGTAGGGTAGTATATACGTGGGGGCCAACTGGTTTTGATAATTGGAGACACTAGAGAGGTGGTGTAACACTGATGTGAGTATTTTCTTTGAACTCCATTTTTGTTCTGCCTATTTTAGTGTTATGAATAATTTGATATAGAATATATGATGTCATCCACCTATATAAAATTATTTTTATAGCATATAAATGCATGGTTGTATCTCACTCGATCAAGAGAAGAGGACCATTTGGAGGAATGGCCATAGAGGAGGTTATACATCTACTGCTAATTCTATGTACACCTCTTTATCTGTTAATTATTTACTTACAATTTTTTTTTTAGAGTTTCATATTTATTAACTCTGTTACATTATTTGCAGTGGAGCCTCCAGATTGTATAAAGTTACACAAAGACAATTTGGGTGAGGTCAAGTGGTTGAGCATGATTATTGATTACGTTAGGGGCGTCATGCCACTTCAGGGCAAGTCATGGGCAGCGGTGGACGAGGTAAATTCCTTATTATCAACCAAATTTGTCATGGTTATTTTAAACATTTCTAACTCATCATCGATGGACTTGTAGATCTGTTGTCAAGTTTATACAGATGAGCACTTCTTGAGTGTGTATGTGCATATGGTCCGTCGAGAGATCAGTATATATGACATGTTGATTGGGAAGGAGAGTGATGCCTCCATTATATCGAGGATGGATTGTCTGGCACATTGGATTCCTATTTTGCTAGATGAATTCATAGGTCCGGGTTGGAGGCCCAACATATATGGAGATTTGACTCTATACGTGGTTAGACGTATACATAATATTCCTCAGCAGTCAGTTGGAAGTGGTGCTTATGCTATATATGCCATGATATTTATCGACCATCTCATGCATGACCTTCCATTGATGGGTCTAGCCACCAAAGATCAGATTAAGCTGAGGAAGAAGATGGCCATTAAAATATGGTATAATGGAAAACCTGAAGCGAAGAACGGTCAGACAGGAGCACCTCAGAGTCAGCCGGACAATGTCTAGATATTGGATGCTCCGTGATCGTGTACATATGATATGATAATTGTATATGTCATCATATTTTTGTCATCATATTGTAAATAACCGTATTGCTTTGNATGGAAAACCTGAAGCGAAGAACGGTCAGACAGGAGCACCTCAGAGTCAGCCGGACAATGTCTAGATATTGGATGCTCCCTGATCGTGTACATATGATATGATAATTGTATATGTCATCATATTTTTGTCATCATATTGTAAATAACCGTATTGCTTTGCTAATATAGTATTCAAAGTTGATTATTTGTTAACCTTCATTTTTGTATAGGTTAAACGTTTATGAAAATTTTTACCATACCATATGTTAACATAATATTATTGTATAGTATAACAATTGAATACAAGTATGTCTTGCTTCTATATGGTTTTCCTATTTTATGTCAACCAAATGTAAAACAGAAACATAGCATAACATAACAACATGGCATAACGTTTATTTTATTTACATACTTTGAAATATCCAAAACAACGTATAATAATAAATTGTTGACAATAACAACAAAAAATGATATAATAACTTAAAATGTTTGTATTGGGGGCCAAAAAGAGTCGTTCAAGATGCTACCAATTTGTTAGGCATGTCTAATGGAATTGGGTTCTGGCATATTATACGGTTATGACCAACTCTTTGACATTATGAATACTTTCTATGTAGTTGAACGAGTGTCTCACCTCTGAAAAGGATACGTCTTATCGGACGTTAAACACTTTGAGTTCTCTGTATGGGTGGGAGTATAACACATGATCTAACCTTATCTAGAATCACCCATTGTGTATGATGACCAAGGAGCATAATAGACATTACATGTGAATGTAACCATCACTCTATGCTATACAATGGGCTACAAAAATGATAAAAATTGTTCATACGACGATGTCAACATACTATTATTGCATGCGGACATGGTATTTTATCGATGTCAAATATTTTGCATGTGCATGTTTGTCCATTCATATCAACAATGGCGTCAGTACCACCATCATATACCTCATATTGATTCATATCTATAGTCGATGCTCACATTCCTATGGATTGTTCTATTCTCTTATCCAATTGTTCTTTGGCCCATATTCACAAAATATGTGTTCAATTTATCGCTTTCTCGTGTCTTTTTATGAACCACGTTTGAAGATTTTTTCGATAGTAATCAACAAGTAATGAGATTTGTAATAGGCAAGCATGGCTTAACTTATTGTTCATCAATGAGTTTGTCATTAAACTTGTATCTTGCCTTAAGATTTTGACTTATGTGCTGAGTACAAAAACCATAAAGTGTTGGGAAAGACAGTCGAAATAGCTTTTTGAATGCTTTTATAGCAATTAGAAATGAAAACAACATCTTTGACAAGGCTGATATGTTCGTGAAACTGTTAGAAAAACCATTCCTATGATGCATCATTCTCTGAATGACCAATTCTAATTGTCAATAGGAAAATATGTTATTCGCATCCTTACATGATGCTATAAATAGTATGCCTCGAAATTTTTCCTTAAGAAATGTACCATCTACGACGATTATTGGTCTTATGGCTATTAGAAACCCAAACTTTTGAAGCACTTAATATGATGAAAATGTATTTGAAATGATTCTCTGAATCTCTCTATTTTGTAACCAATCCAGGGTTTGTACTTTCCAACATATGACAATATCTAGGTAGCGTGACATATGACTCTACCAGATCACCAAGTAGTTGGTTAAGGACCAATTCCCTGGCTCTCCATACCTTGTAGTAAGAAATTTTAATGTACATGTCTTTCTGAACGTCAAATATTATATCTCTTGGCCGATATACTTTGGAACAATTTTAGAAATTATGTTTTATAGAGCACCCAATGTAGTGTGTTGTTGCTTGATGGTAATTCTGATCGAATTGTGTCCTATCACACAGTGCTACTAATCATATCTCTTCACCTGTAAGAATAGATGTTCTTTGCTAACTTTTACAACTCTTATCCTCCACTTATAACTTTTGTCACGACATACCGCCTCAAAACTACTTTTTGTTGACCTAGATACAATAAACTCAAAGTTTTTATTCGTTGCTATTGTGGGAAGCTTTGTACGAAGCTCTACTTTGGTGTCAAACATCTCTCCAACGATTATGTTCAAACCAACATCTACAAAAAAAGACGCATCTTCACCACAAGCATCATCTGCAACAGGGGCATAAATTGAGAGCCAATACCAAAATATTCATTCAGTCTACTTCCACTTCGAGGAACGATGTTAACACCATTCCCACCAATATCATCATTGTTATTATTCACTAATAAATCATCATCCGCACTAATACTACCATCTGGACCAATATTATCTTTATTCTCAACAATATTATTATCTGCACCAATACCACCATTAGCACTATTAACACCGATATTAACTTTCCAACCAATATCATTATCATCTGTACCAA
>JANKKB010027097.1:0-10019 GCA_026225775.1 Bursera palmeri | reverse complement strand
CGAATGCTCACTTCCAAGGGAGAAAAATTGCTTCAATTTTCTTCCATTTCTCTAGCAAGAAATTGTCAATTTCTTAGGTACTAGAAGTACACACCATTGGAGGAATTATTACTAACTCTATTGTGTTTGATTGTGTGTATAAATTGAAGGCAAATTTCGGTCATAAAGCTTCCTACAATTTGCAAAGGAGTAGGTAAAAATTCTCACCACAATTATGTTTTAAATTCACCTAATTGCATGTATCTTGGGTAAGAATCCAACAATTAACTAATTGTCTAACTAAATAAAGTATCTCTCAATCACAAAGAAATTAGTTACTCATGATAACGTAAAACAAAACAAAAGTAAAGATAAAACCCATCAAGCAATCATCAAAGCTTTGAGAAGGTGATCTCCAATCCTGGTTCTGCTCTTCAAAATTGCGTTGATTTCCTCTTGATGGCTCTCCCTCAAAACTCTTTCTAAAAACCCTTAAATATGATGTCCTAGGTTAAGTCAAAAAGAGAGGACAAACTTGTCATTTTTCCTTCTAAAACAACAAACTCGGTTTAAGAATATCGAGAAACTCCTCGGTAGTAATTATCTGATGTCGTAGTAGTAGCTCTTTGACTTGGAATAGCAGACTTCACCCAGATAAGCGCCGCAACGGAACATATATAAGCCACAGCGGTAACTCTCTGGAATATGTCTCTAAGTTGAACTCGTATAACCATTGTAGCGATACAATGTCACGCTGTAGTGGTGAGCTACTTTCTTTATTTGCACCGCAGCACTGAGTTATTGCCTTCATGGATTACTATTTTGTTCTTTTTTTCTCAATTTTTTACTTAAATCATACTTTCTCTAGGAATTCTCTTCTTTTCTACAATACTAACATAAATCTCATTAGAAAGACTCAAGAACTCATCAATTGACAAGCATAAAGGTATTAAAATCAAGCATAAAATCATTCTATCAAATAGCTTCACCCTTAACCCTTTACTCGTCCTGGAGTAAACCTAAGTCTAGACAGAACATGAATTCTTGAACCATGCAACATTAGAGAAAAGAGTAAACAGAAAACAAAGAACATGAGCACATGATCCATCAATTCTCCTTATAATTCAAGACAAAAAATTACACCTTTCTATAATACTTTTTGTGTGTGTTTCATACAATTTTAGAGAATTCTATCAATCAAATCAGTTTATACAGTCTTATGTCTTGAATTCAATGCTCCATATGCCTATTTTTCCTGTTTCTCTCCACTAATGTAGGACAACATATAACATACGATCAAAAAGGACTTTTTTTTAGCTTGTAATGTATAGGTTTGATATGTGTTTAAAGGCTTAGTAGATCACTTCAACCCAAAAGGTTTTCTCAATTCAACTTTTCTTTCTACCCTTCTTGTCAAACAACTTAAGGCACATTCCCCTTTTTCTCTTTTTTTGTTTATTTTACTTGTTAATTAACATAATTGAATTCCAAATTCTAGTAATTAGTATTTAATTACATTATTAATCTAATTAACAACATAATTACAAATATACATGCTTGCCAATTTCAAAATTTGCTTGTAAAATTATACGAATCATCCAGTTAATCCAATCAACCAACAATTAGCATAATTCAATACGTACATGCATCAAACATACCATTAATTTTGCAAATTAGGCATTAGTTCTAAAAACCCTAATCCTAAACATGCAAACATATTCAATTGATCACAAGCCATGCCAAATTCAAACCTAATTGAAGCATGCTCTGATACCAATATTAAATTTACCCAAGATCAACAATTAAGGTTAATTTGCACATGAATTGAAGTAGAAATACTCACAAAACTCCAAGCTTGTGGTAGTCGGCACTTCCAAAGCCAAAGGTTTCAAATTTTCTTCTCTCCAAACTTCTCCTATAATGACTAAGACCTAGTTCCAATTGATGCCACTTGAATTGCTAGATTATGTTTCAAATTTTATGAAAAAATTGACTTGATGGAGCAATGGCATTGGCGAAAATAGCTTTAGAGGAGAGAGAGATATTTTTCCAACTTTTTCTTCTAAGAAGAAAATGACAAAGTTGGTAGTTGGCTTAACATTATCCCATGTGTTTATTTTCTTTTATAATATTTGGAGAATATCAAATAAACCCTTGTAATTTTATGGTCTCATTTCAAGCCCTTAATTATATTAATTGAGGCTTAATGGGCTTGGCCCAATTGTCTTATTAAAAGCCCAATTGTGTTTGCAAAATGGATCTAATCCAATATTCAAAGTTAAGGCCCAAAACTAGTTTAAATATTCTAATTATATAAAACTAGCCCATTTGACCTCAAAGCCCATTTACAATTTCATATCCGATATAAATAAATTAAGCTCATATCCAATATGTATAAAAAGCTTAATTGGACTTTTAGATCATTATCCAATAATCCTACAAAGTCCACTAACTTGGCTAATTTAAATTAGTCCACTTTCTCTCAAAATTTATAATCAACAATTGATTGATTTTCTTACCTCCATTTTCTTATGTGAATCCATTATTAGAACGTCATCGATGTTCATCCAATTAGGCTTTTGAATATGTTGGTAATAAATCAATTAAACCAGACTATTCGATTTCTAGCAAAGTACTATACCTATCCAATTTTCTCAAAGGATCTGTACACCCTATAACCTTTTTTCAAGCGTAGTTCCATGTAATTCGATCTTATGCGAAATGCCACATATGAAGTCTAGGGCTGGAATATGTTTACCCTAATAATGAGGTACATGTCAGATTCAGTTCATGACCAATTCTCTTTTATTGAGCAATGACTTAAAACCATCATAATCACTCTCTTACTAGCTAGCCTTTGAGCAATCGTCATTGAATCCTATGTAGCATCATCTCCTTTTGCCTGGAGTGATAAATCCCATCTTAACATTATACTCACTTCTAAATGGTTCACAACGTATTCAACCACAAGTGTATATGAAACACCTTAAAGATTCCAGACATAAGTGTCAAAGCACATCGATCTCCATATGAGATGGTCATATAAGTCTCAGGTCAAAAGACCACATACACCTATCACGATGGATCTCCCAAAGACACTTAGGTAACTACCAATAGGATTCCATATCGAATCGATCCAGTAAATATGTTCCTGTTCAAAACAGACAACAGTGTTTCCTATACACTTGCATAATTATCCAACTTAAATGCATGAGAATCATACTGTTATACTCCCATAACCAGTGCAAGTGTAATACTAGCCTAACCATACTGCAAATATCCTATCTCGGTAGTACTTCGATCAGGGACAATTTAATGATAATATTTTATAAGGATTGATATTTGTCTCACATATATATAAACACAATATTATTATAAAGACTTTTATTATATAATACAAATATGCAATCCAATCATAAATAATGATTAAAAAACAATTTCTTTTATTAATATATACATCAAATGTACAATGTAATTGCTTCTAAGGCATCCATACATTAACAAAACCATCATTAGGATTTAAATAAGAGATAAGAGTAAGTAATTTCATTGATGATAATACATCAATGTGGCTATCAATACATCAACATTATAATGATGCTTCATTGATATATGAGCACTTTGATTAAAAGAACAACCACAACTTATTGTGTAACAGGTAATTATTCAAGTATATTAAGATCTTTTATTTGTTACAAAATAGTTTTACAATTTCCATTAAAGAACCCTAACCATCACTCTCGTTTTCTAAATAATTTCGTTTGTTGTTGCAACAAGATGCATAACATTCGATATATCTTGAGACTTTTGTTGCAAAGCTTGACAAAGAACATCAATTATGCCCATAATTCTTTCTTCACCAAGTGCAAGATAAATACAAATTCAAAAGAAATAGAATCTTAAGCAATAGTAACATTTCCATGTTAAGTAAAAGTGGATCCTCCATTTATGATATCTCAAAGAACTACATAAATCGAACAAACATTTTTAATAATCTACAAAAATAATGAAAATGAGAACTCTGACAGGTATATGGAGACTTATTAAGAAATAATGCTTGTAAACCGTTAATTCCACTCATCTCAAATGTTCATTTACATAGTGTAAAGAAATTTCAAGTGTTGATATGAAACAAAAGGCCATGATTATGTTATGCCATTATAGATTGTGCCCAACAAGGATTTCTAGATTGGTAGCAATTGGAAAAGTTAGAGTTTGTTGTAGGTGCACTAGAAGAATGTTTAATATAAAAGATTAGACTCGTAGAGCAAATGTTTTACGTAAGAAAGATTATTATTATGATTTTCATTTGAAATTTTCTTACAAATACAAATGGCAATGTAAGAGATGGAACGCATTATTTGTATGTTCCTTTTTGAAGCTTTACCGGATAAAGAAACAATAAGATCCTTGTTAAAAAAAAGGGCCACAAAAGCCAACCGTTATCTTCTTCCTCTTTGTTGGGTATTTGATTAATCATCATGTGAGAATCCTATGCCCATATGACGATTAGGTGCTAGCGTGACCAAAACGATCACCCAAAATAAAACCTTATTTATCCCAAGATGTGTCAATCAGTATAGTGTAAATAAGGGTTGAATCCCACAAGGACTGGATTATGAAAATTTTGATTCCAACTTAAATTATAAAATCCAAAAACCTAAATCTTCTTCAATGCAAAGGGTAATATTTTATCAATTAAAATAAATAACTAAATTAATAATGCAATTAAATAAAATGATGTAAACAATAGAGACAAAGGTGATTGGAAGATTATTTTGTTTTGCTAAACTCATTAACTCAATTGATTTTGTTATTCCGATTTTATATTTGTGATTTACAAGAACAGCAGTCTGATGCATTCCATATCTGTTGTAATACATCTACGTATCCTTTCTAGTCAATTAAAAGAACCCTTACTAATTAATCCTATCTATTGAACAACCTAGAAAGAAGCTTAACTAAAATTTAATACAACTGACGCAAAGTGTAAAGAAGGTATAACTGAACCAAACAAGATTCTCCAAGCGTAAACCTTTAACCTGAGACTATGAATTGCTTTTTAGTAAAAACTACAAATTATTATCAATACCTAGAATTCCCAATGTTTGCCTATTAGGTTTCTAAATTAACTATGAATTCCCTAATCTGATCTCTTAGTTGCGTACTTAATCAACCAAACAAGTAATTCTGAAATAAATACAGTAATTCATATTCATTCTTTAAATCAATCAAATGTTCAATCAGAATGTAAAATCAAGTTCATTAAATCATTGTCTAACTACACAAAATATCTCTCAATCACATAGAAAATTAGTTACACATAGCAAAAGTAAACAAAACAATGGTAAAGATGAAACCCATCAAGAACTCCATCAAAGCTCTGGGAAGAGGATAATTCTGGCTCTACTCTCCAAAGTTGCTCTAAATCCTTCCTAACGGCTATCTCTTTTAATCTTTGAAAAGCTCTTTAAATATGAAGCCCTAGGTCAAGCTAAAAAAGAAGGGCAAACTTGACTTTTTCTTTTAAAATAATCAGGTCAGCTAAGGAAAATCAGGGTAGCGCTGTGGCGGTCAATAATCCAACGCCTCGGCGCTCAGCTCTCTGACTTGATACGTAAAACATCTACGGATTAATTTCGTGGCGCCAAAGTCTTCCACTGCAGCGGTGAGCTCTCTGGAATCAGTCTTATGTGAAGTCGCATTAGCGCCGCAACGCTGATAAATTCTGTCTCAGTGGCCAGCTTCTGGGTTCAACGCCGTAGTGGTCTCTTGTGGGTGGGTGCTGCCTTCAATTTTTTTTTTACCTTGTTTTTCTCTATTTTTGACTTGAATTATACTTTCTCTGAGGAATCTCTTCTTTTCTGTAATATTAACATAAATCTCATTAGAAAGCCTCAAGAACGCATCAGTTGTCAAAGATAAAGGTATTAAATAACATGATAAAATCAACCTATCAAATAACCCCACACTTAACCCTTTACTCTTCCTTGAGTAAACCTAAGTCTAGACAGAAAAATGAATTGCGTTTATCGAACCATACAACATCAGAGAAAAGAGTAAACAGAAAACAAAGAATCATGAGCATAAGATCAATCGATTCTCCTTGTAATTCAAGACAAAAATTGTACCTTTTTATAATACTTTGTGTGTGTGTGTCATGTAATTTTTAGATAATTCTGTCAATCAGATCAATTTATACAGTAGTTATACCTTGAATTTAATACTTCATATGCCTATTTTTCCTATTTCTCTCTACTAATATAGGATAACATAAAACACAAGATCAAAAAGGAATTTTTTAGCTTGTAATGCATAGGTTTGATATGTGTTTATTGGCTCAGTAGATCACTTCAACCCAAAATGTTTCTATAATTCAGCTCTTTTTTGTACCTTTCTTGTCAAACAACTTGAAGCACATGACTCATTTTTCTCTTTTTTTATTTTCCTTTTTTTTAATCAAATTCGATAGAGGGTCTACAAGACAATTCCATCAACTTTTTCTTTTCTTTTCTAGCTCTCAGAACATGTATTTGTTCTACACTCATCAGATTTCAACAGTTTAAAGACTTGGGTGCAAAAAAGGATAATATGAACTTTAGGGTTGGCTAGAAAGGCTCAAACGATTCAAAAATGACCTTAAATCATTTCTTATGTCGTATGTCTCCTAGGATTTCGTCTCAAGATCTATTCAAATAGGTTCTAGAGTCACTAAATATCTAGAATGCACTAATCATATAAACTTTCTCTACCAACAGAGTATTTCTTTCAATTGCATATAATGCGCATAGATTTCAAGTACTATAGTCATTAGCAATTTCTATCATAGAATACTTGAAAAATCAACAACCTAATTTCACAATTCTAAATTTCCTAAATCACTCAAATTAAGTCTCATCATGTGTCGTATATTGGTTCAAACAACCCAAAACAAAGGACTCTGACGATTGAGAAATTTATTGAAAACAAAATCCTAACTAAAAAGAATATCCTAAATTTGCTGAAAATGAAAAGAATTGAACAACTAAATGCAAGAAAGTAAAACTCTCTGATTTGTAAGATTCCATTTATTCTCTTATGAGTCAGCATCAGAAGCATTCCAAGGTCCATGTTTCTATCTTTGTGGTACCAAGCAAAACACCTTCACACTTAGTCTTTGACAAAACTGGGGTGAAGTTACCTATTTCACAAACCGATGAAATAACTTCTATAAAAATAAAAGAAATTGTGAGAGCAAATGAAATAAAACAAATGGAGTATAATTATTAGATTCTACTCAAAAATTTAACTAAACATACTATAAAGCAATAAAATAAAAGAAAAAATGACAACAAAACATGTGAGGATTTGTCACCCCTTTTACCAAACCGTGCAATGTCCTCATTATACAAAACTAAAAAGAAAAATAAAACATACAAAAGTCTGATAAAATAAAAGAAACTAAAAACATAAAGCAAGAAAATTGTCAATCATCGGAGTCATCAGAGTCCAACTCCTCTGTACTGCCCTCCATAGATGTATCCAAATCTCCAAAACTATGGCATACACTGCCAGGCTGAGGTTGGAAGGAGGGACTAGACTCCTGTCCTGAGGAGTATAGGTGTAGAGATACTGTGGATGATGGCTGGAGCATAGGAGTGGATGGTGGTGGTCGAGGCCATGTTAGGAAAGGCGGTAACATTGGGGTGTCGACTGACAATACAGTAGCTACAACCTAAAGCCAAGCACTCTGAGCAGTGTGACTCTCTACAAGAAAAGCAAAATAGTCATCAGCAAACATAAAAGGTGGCTCACTCGTAGAGGAGGGAGGAGAATGGGATGGTCTGGCCGTTTATGTAGTCGGAGGAGATGGAGGTGGACGTGAGGGGCCAGCCTCATGTACAGTGGTATGCATAGCACAGGTAGACGTGCGAGTGGGTTGGATGCCATAAATAATAAGGATCGTATTGAGTGTCAAAGCCCTCTTGGGCTGCTGTACTGGCTCATCAAGGCTCCAAGGTACTCTAGCCTGAGCATAGAGCTCGGTGATCAGTGATGGAGAATATAACCCACCACATCTAGAGCTCAAGGTGTGTGTAATAAAAGAATACATCAAATTACCAATGTTGATTGCATCTCCACACATCAAGCAATAAAGTAGTCGAGCTCTGTCAATAGTCACCTTACTGACATGTAATGTAAGCATCATCCTAGAACAGGGATGTGATACCAAACTCTGGCATGAGCCCTCAGATATCTAGACTATAATAGGGAACAGGTGGTCTATCTCTACTCAGATCCCATGAGGCGCCATCAATACACAAAAACTGAAGTATGGCCTCGGGATCAAAAGGAGTGGCTTTGTATAGTACATACTCATCGACTAGGACTAGAGGCAATTGATAGTAGCGTCTAATAGTCTCTCAGTCATGAATTACCATCTGACCCCTCACTCTGACTCACCCTCTGGTCTCAAATGTTGCGTTCGCATAGAACCGCGAATTACCGAAAGTGAGACAGATCCGGGCTGAGCACAATACTATCTCCAACCTCGTCTCTCTATCATAGCTAAGATCTCTGGAGTTGTCTGTGGATCCATATCAAACCGACGCTCGACCACTGGTAACTTAGTCATGTGGATGGACGTAAATCTCTAGGCGACCTCGGCCAAGATAAATCGGGACCGATCAAATGAAGGTCCAGAAGTGGAAGCGGTCCTAGCCCGTTTAGGTATCATAATGCAAATATCTGAACTAGATGGACCTAAAAATTCTCCAAACCAAACCCCTCAAAGAATTGACAATATCTAAAAGGCCCAATATCTCTAAAAACTGTAATACCCCCCTAAAACTTTGAAATTTAACTAACACAACCCAATATGTCAAATAATGCACCAAATCAATCCACAAATAACATAGATCAGCAATCAACAAACAATTCCAACCTAATAAAATTTTGAAATTTGAAACGTACAAAAAATGAGAAATAAAATTATGAAAATACCCCTCTTTTCACCAACGAAAATTGACAAAAAATCAGTATGTTGCAAAGCTCAATGCGGAGAACACTTTGATCGAAACGAATTTTGAAAACGGTTGTCGGATTGACGTATATCTGAGTAAGAATATCTGGGGAGTTGAGAGTGTTTGTTGGAAGAGCCGTGAAGAATGTAAAAACAGAGAGGCAGTTTCTGTCTTATCAGTGCTTCAACGTCGCGGCATTGGTATTCTTAATGTCGCAACGTTCAGTGATAATAAATGCGCGCTCAAACTCTAATAGAGACGATTCGTTGTTCCTGCCTTCAACGCCACGGTGTTTAGTGATCTAGTGTTGGGGCGCTCGCGTTTGAATTTTAAATTAATTCCACGATGCTCATTTAGGAGTGCGGCAGTGCTCATCTCCTGACTTGTGCATATTTTTCTCATGAATGAGCGATGCGGTGTTGACAATTTTCAGCCGCGACGCTCAGCTACTGACTTATGAGCAATTTTAACAATATTGGAGCATTGCGGCATTGGGTAATAAATGCCGCGGTGCTTGGCCTCTGTCTTGGCTGTCAAATCTGCACAAAACATGCAAGTTTAAAACTTCTTCCAAAGGGGTGTGTGATGATTGACTTTATTCAAAAATGTAAATAGACAAACACAAAGAAAAACTAGAATAAATAAATAAGCATAAATATAAAAAAAATAAAAGTAAAACATTGGGTTGTCTCCTAATAAGCGCTTATTTTATTGTCATCAGCCTGACTCAATATGCCCTCAGTTATCCACCACCATCAACATGCAATCTAACACCTTTCTGCTATAGGTCTGAAGGTTCCTTAATTTCACCTTTTATCTCGGGTTCAAAGATATTGAACTGTACCACATCACCATCAAATTCCATAGTTAACTTCCCTACAAAGACATCAAGTTTGGTGTGTGACGTCCTTATGAATGGTCTCCCTAAAAGTATGGATGCTTGATTGGAAGGAATAGGGTGTTAGACTTTCTGTGCCCTAGAGTATCACGTTGTAAATATACGTTGTATATTGTACACATTTGATTTATGTAATAAAG